>CAUYON010069219.1:0-104856 GCA_963573935.1 Arctocebus calabarensis
GTACAGGTGAAAGTTACTGAATGCAGAATATAAAGGTCTTAACACAATAACTAAGAAAATGCCATGAAGGCTATGTTAACCAGTTTGATGAAACTATTTCAGATTGTATATGAAACCAGCACATTGTACCCCATGATTGCATTAATGTACACAGCTATGATTTAATAAAACAAAAGAAAAGAACAAAGAAAAATTTAACAAAAACCAACCCTGCCTAGTGATGTGGCTTTCAGAACCAACTATGAAGAAGCAGCACCTGGGATTTCCTTGGTGGAGATGAGACAGTTCCATCTTGATTGTGGTGATATCACTACAACTGTACCTATTGATGTGATAAAGTTGGGTGAACTACACATATACATGAATGCACACAGAAATTGGCTAAATAAGAATAAGGCCTGTATTAACCAGGTGTCAGTTTCCTGGTTTTCATACAGTATTAGTTATGTAACATGTTAATCAGTGGGTGGAAGGTATGCAGGACTCTGAATGTTTCTTGCAACTTCCTATGAGTTTACAGTTATATTAAAATTTAAAATTTAAAAGTTGCTAAGGGGGAAAAGCCAGGCCCATCATTAACAGTGAAATAGTTCTATTTCACTGTTAGAGTAGTTCTATTAAATATTTAATAGAAATAATTCTATTAAATATTTAATAGAAATAGTTCTATTAAAATCAGGACCAAATTTAAAAAAGAAAAAAGTAAAACTACTGTTTCTCTAATCTGTCCATGGAACCTCCCTTTTTGAGTTGAGTTTAGAGAAAAGCTCAGCCTTCTTTATTGGAAGCCTATGTGGTGAGTATCATCTCCTTTGTTCTCCTAAAGATGATGAACCCAGAGTTACAGGAATGAAATCTTATCACAACAGAACTCAGCATATAGCCCTACCTGTCAAGTGCCACATAATGTTTTGCTCAATGACAGACTTATGAGTTATGGCACTATAAAATTATAATGAGGTTGAAAACCTCTTGTCATCTAGTGACATCCTAGCTGTTTTTAACATTGTAGTGCAATGCACTACACCTGTTTGTGGTGATGGTGTAAACAATCCTGCTGAGCCGCTAATCATATAAAGTTACAGCAGATACCATTAAGTACAGTAATAATACTTGATAATTAACAACTATATTACTGGTTTATATATTTACTATACTATAGTTTTGTTATTTTAGAGTGTACTCACTCTACTTATAAAAAAGTTCACCATAGGGCAGCGCCCATAGCACAGTGGTTACCTCTCTGACCACATGCACAGAGGGTGGCGGGTTCAAACCTGGCCTAGGACAACTGAACTCAATGACAACTGCAACAAAAAAATAGCCGGGTATTGTGGCAGGCACCTGTAGTCCCAGCTACTTGGGAGGCAAAGGCAGCAGAATCGCTTAAGCCCAAAGAATTTGAGGTTGCTGTGAGCTGTGATGCCATAGAACTCTACCATGGGTGACATAGTGAGACTCTGTCTCAAAAAAAAAAGTTCACCATAAACGGTTTGCCATGTTATGGTGAAAACAGCCTCATGAATCTTGTGTACAGGCTTTCTTCATTGCATTATTTTCTCTGTGTTTGATTTAATCTCATTTTGTTTTGTTCATCATGGCCCCTAGTCATACAAAATCCATGGCTAATGTTGCTAGCAAGGGGTCACGTTGAGTGACTGACCTGGAAACAAAGGGATTAAGGACTGTGAAGGTGGGAAATCAGTGGTTACTGCTCCTCGGTCAGGCATGTTCCACCCACATCGCTACAGTCCTGAAGAACAAGGACAGAGGACGGAAGCTGTTCAAGGATCTGCTTCACTGAAGGCAACACACTTAACATAAACTTGAGACTTTGCTTCTTGTTGATAAAACTCCCACCCCTTTTATTGGTGATATTCATCCCAATAGCAAAGTGGTATTTCTCCCTCCAAACATCACCTCTTTGATTCAACCAATGGACCGAGGAGCTACAGCAGCTTTTAAGGCCCATTTGGTACCTGAGGAAGACCTTTGCTGGGGTGTTGCTGCGAATGAGGAAGACCCCGAGAAGACACTGATGCAATTCTGAGAGGATGACGTCCATGCATCCTGCACACAAGATCCTGCACCAAGGACGCTGCTTGGGCTTGGGATGATGTCGTCAAGGAGTGTACAAATGACATCTGGAAGAACACGTGCAAAGAAAACTGCAGCAGGAGGAAAAGAACCCCCAAGAAAATTCACAGGGAAGGTTTAGTAGAATGTTTTGCAGACCTTAATAAGCTTCCTAAAACATTTGAAAACGTGGACCCCCCAACACTAAAAGGTTTTCACTATTAGGAACATTCAGTGTGTATCACCTGCTCACAAGCAAATGTATAATGAAAAAAGAAATATTTGAGGAAAAGGCACTGTTAATAGATGACAGCTCCATGCCTGTCATTGGCCCGAGGACCTTATAGTGGGCCAAGATGTGGAGGTGGCAGACAGTGATATTGATTACCTAACCCTGTAGGCTTAGGCTGATGTGTTTGTGTTTTAGTTTCTAATGAAAAGGGTAAAAAAAAATGTATAAAGTAAAAAAGAGTAACCTAGGGTGGCAACTGTGGCTCAAAGGAGTAGGGCACCAGCCCCATATACCAGAGGTGGCGGGTTTAAACCCGGCCCTGGCCAAAAACTGCAAAAAAAAAAAGAGTAACCAAAGGTTGTTATTGAAGAAAACTATTTTTTATGAAGTTAGTGGAGCCTAAATATACAAAGTTTATAAAGTTGGGCAGCGCCTGTGGCTCAAAGGAGTAGGGTGCTGGCCAAAAACTGCAAAAAAAAAAAAAAAAAAAAAAAAAAAAAGACAAAGTATATAAAGTCTACAGTAGTGTACACTAATGTCCTAGGTTTTTACATTAACGCACTAACTCACCCACAGTGACTTCCAGTCCTGCAAGCTCCATTCATGGTAAGTGCCCAATATCGGTGTACCATTTTTTATCTGTTACATTGTGTTTTTTGTACCCTTTCTATGGTTAGATATGTTTAGATACATTAATACTTACCATTGTGTCACAATTGCCTACAGTACTAGTACAGTAACCTGCTGTCCAGGTTTGTAGCCTGGGAGCAACTGGCCATATCAGATAGTCTAGGTGAGTAGTAAGCTGTACCATCTAGTTGGTGGAACTCCACTCTCTGATGTTCAACGAGAAAATCATCTAATGATGTATTTCTCAAAATGGATTCCCGTTATTCAGCAATGCATTATTGTATAATGCGAGACAACATTTGCAAAAACATCTGTATCCACTAAAACACTGGGCAGGGGTTTTGTCTATGTTCTAAATTATGGCTAGTCCTTCCTAGTTAGCTGAACAAATAGATGGATTATAGGTAAATCTGCAGACCACCAAGTTCCAAACATTTATAAATACACATATCACGTGCTAAGGACAATATGCTTGTGGCCTTCAACACTCTCAGATGGAGCAAAAAACAGGATTTGTTCTTTTTTCCAGATGAGTTTTCCAGACTTGGTTAATGAAAATCACACTGATTTCCCTTTTAACTTATTGTAAGCTAAATCAGAGATGAAGTAGCTGTACCAGGTGAAGAGTTACTAATAATAAGATAGTAGAAAAAAAAATAGGATGATGACAATCCATTTCCTTCTACAAAAGGCCTAGGCCACGCATGTAAATGGAGAGGTAAGATAGTTTTTTCTGGTGACAAAGCAATTTAAAAATCAAAAGCAGGTTAAGGCTCAGTGCCTGTAGCTCAGCAGTTAGGGTACCACATACACTGGAGCTTGCGGGTTCAAATCCAACTCAGGCTTGCCAAGCAAATATGACAACTACAACCCAAAAATAGCCGGGTGTTGTGGTGGGTGCCTGTAGTCCCAGATACTTGGGAGGCTGAGGCAAGAGAATTGCTTATACCGAAGAATTTGAGTTCACTGTGAGCTGTGATGCCACGGCACTCTATCTGGGGTGACACAGTGAGACTCTGTCTCAAAAAAAAAAAAAAAGAAGAAGGTTAAAAGAAATGGTTGAAAAGTAGAATGACAAGAGGAGATACATATCTGCTGACACTGTTCTTTCTTCCAGTGGAAACCTTACCTTTGTTAAAGGCTTACTGATACAATTCCAGGTTCAATGGGATCACATGAAACTTCTTACACATAAACACTGGATGAAAATGTAAGATGTAAGATTAAAATAATGAAAAGTGATTGGATCTGGATAGTAGAGTTTCATACTTTTCTGTAATTTATAAAATGCCTTGAAAAAAGTGCATAATGGATAACAATGGAGAATGTAGGAAAGAGATCGGCTAATTTTGAAGACCTGGAGTATGCCCCTTTCTGCAGCACACACCCCTGCAACCAGGTAAATTCTCAGTTTAGTTCAGCAAACCTGTAATGAGCAAGAACCATGGGGAGACCAACTTCTGGGTCCCGGGATACATCATTTCACATGCTGGCTTCCGGACCGAGGTGTGCACTAGCTACAGCTCTCTAGAGAGGAAACACTACACACATCCGAACTGGTCTTATACCAGCCAATAAAAACTCAAATGATGAACTGGCAAGAAAAAAAAACAACCCACAACCGGACACCGCAGCACAGGGATAGGGAATTTTGTTAATTCAACATTTATTAATCACACACACGCAACTCTGTGGACTAGAAACCAAAACACGCAAACTAGAAACTAGAAAAATGAGTTATGTCCACATTTAAAAGGTGAAACATTTATACATTTCTCACTACAGTTATTCTCAAGTTTTATCCCACACAGTACAGCATGAAACAATCACAGCATAAATATTATTCAAGTAAAGCGCTATTTAAAATAGCTGCACATGAGTAATTAAGACATTGGAATCCAATCTTCAGAGAAAAAAATCATGTGACACAATTTTGAGTTCATAATTGAAGTTAATAATAACATAGAATTATTTACATTTACTTCCATCTTTATTTTCACTGAGCCTCTCTGTAAGAATAAAGGTAGGCAGGGGAAGAAGAAACACCACTAGACATTAAATCATATTTAAAAGCCACTCAAACAGATGAAGATAACAGATGCAATCAGCTCATTAAATGAGAATCCCTGCATAGCTGGAGGAAGTAAACGGAGGCATATTTTTTCAAGGCCAGTAGACTCTCGTTATCTGGCTAATTTCATTTGAGTTACAATTGCTGGCATGTTCCTGCTGAGAGTTTGTGGTAGCAATGCCTAGAAAAGTACTTTCTTCACAGGGGGTGTTGAATAAAATGAAATAATGCCTGATAAACATAAGAAGGTTAATAACTCCCTTTTGGTCTAGAGCAGAGGCTGACAGCAGACTTTTTCTTTAAAGAGCCAAATCATGACTATTTTAGGCTTTGCCAGCTATACTGTCCGTGTCCCAACTATTCAGCTCTGCCAAGAAAGCAGTCACACACCAGACCAGAAATGACTGGATGTGGCAATGTTGCCATAACATTTTATTTATGGACACTGAAATCTGAATTTCATATAACACTAATGAAATATTATTCTCCTGATCTTTCCCCCCATGATTAAAAAATATAAAAACCATTCCTAGCTTACAAAAACAGGTGGCAGGCCAGATTTGACAAATCCTGGTCTAAAATTTCTTTTCTATTTCATATTGTAAAATATACTTTTTAAAAAACTCATCTATTACACATTATGACTTTATTAATATATAACCAAAAAATGTTCTTTTAAAAATATTTGTCTTTCTTTCCACAACCTGGAACCATTTTACTAAATAATATCTATTTGATCAAGATTATTACAATGAGTCTCTGGCCTTCAATTTATGTACTTAGTGAGCCAAATGCAAGAAAACTCAGAATCTACCACCCAGCCAAGGAATCTCTTGGCTATGAAGTTAAAAATTTATTGGAAAGTATTCCTTCACACATCTCAGTAGCAGTAATTTAGGCTTCTAAAAAAATAATGTGGGCACATTTGCATTTTTTTTTTTTTGAGAAAGAGTCCCACTTTGTCACCCTTGGTAGAGTGCTATGGCATCATAGTTCACAGCAACCTCAAACTCTTGGGCTCAAGTGATTCTCTTGCCTCAGCCTCCTGAGTAGCTGAGACTACAAGCATCTACCACAAAGCTGGCTATTTTTTTCTATTTTTAGTAGAGATGGGGTCTCACTTTTGCTCTGGGTGGTCTTGAACTTCTGAGCTCAAACAATCCACCTGGCTCGGACTCACAAGAGTGCTAGGAGTACAGGCGTGAGCCACTGAGCCCAGCCAACATTTGTATTCTCAATAGAAAAAAGATGTATTTACCTAAACGTTAAGTAATTAGACTGTTACATAAACTACCTGAAAACTATACAAATAAAGGGCAGAAAGTAACTGTCAAAATGCTGAGTATGTGAGTCTTGACGGGGCCTGGGCGGGGTCACTAGAAGGCAGATTTCAGTTCCTTCTTCTCCTGGGGGAGGTTGGGTGGGAGTCAGGCTGGTGTGATGCAGGTCACAAGCCAGGTGCCTCCAAGACTGGATGTCGTCCCTGGGCTCACAGGGACCTTCCAGACCTCTTGTTGTTCAACCACATGCGCCCAGTGGCTCAGTGGGGGCTGCATCCAGCACTACATTCATTCACGTTTTCCTTCCACTACCCAGAACAGACTGTGAGTGGAGTCTGCACACAGACGGGGAAAGGAAGGTGCTTCATCTCCACCTGTTTGGCCAGGACAGCCATTATTCTTATGTGGATGGGAGGCATGTCTAGAAGAGGCTTAAATTTTCTTAGTTGAAGTTTTTCCTTCAAAGTCAGAGGCAACACCAATTGGAAGGGTTTTGTTTTATGTTATTTGAATGATAATCTGTAAAAACTTATTAGATAAAAGGTGCCTGAAATTCAAGGTCTCAGGTCTCTTCCACAAAGTGAATTGGTAATAATGCAAATCCTTTTCCTTCTGGGATGACTATGGTAAAGTGCTTTATTGGAGGGGAATAAAGGCACTGACCTCCCCTCATTTTGGCAAAGCTATTGCCAGTGCACAAAAAAAGGGCTGAGCAGCACTGCTTAGAACAATGGCCTCTGCTCTTACTATGAATTTTCGTATTTTTGCAAAGTAGTTTCACTTTCTCTCAGACTCACAAATCCCATCAAGCTAAGTGAGGTCTGAATAAGACCCTCCCCTCTGCACATGGAGGGGAGATGCAGAATACACGCCCAAGGCAACAAGACTGCCACTGAAGGGCCCCCGCAGAGTGCCTGGGGGCCTTCGGTCCCACCAAGCTGACTCTGCTGTTCCTTGCTTAATGCTCCAGCTTCTCTCCCAAAGGAAACAAAATGAAGTGGTGAATAGAACAGAAATGAAAATACAGTCTTTAAGTGGTAAATTTAGGACAGTGAAGATTTCACTTTAAAAAATGGCCCCCAAACAAGGAGAGATACACCTTCATTTCTCACAGAAGCCAGGCAATTCTGTGCTATTTCTAACATCTTTAAAAAAATCATTAATTCAGCCTCTGGATACACAGTGTCTTAGTACTGGGCTGGCAGATGCGAGGGAAGCGGGTGCTGTGATCCGTGACCTGCCTATCAGTCACAGTCAGGGGCCCATGAACATTCTGGGCCCATGTTCTACAGCCCTGTGGGAGATGGCTGTGCCACTGCCCAGGCAGTGGTCAAGCCTTTGTGATGGCCCACAGGGGCTGGCCTGCCATGTGTACACTTTGCTCTGAGGCAGCCAGGGCTTTGGTAGGGGCTGCTGGCTCTCCTGGAGTCCGTAGCCACAGACATGTGGCATGTTTTGGTCCCTAGTTAGGTAAGAGGAAGGGTAGGATTTACACCTGCTTAAGATTACAAGGACTAGATGAGGAGTTTTGAAAAATTCCTAATTCTGAAACACTATTAGTTTATTTAAAATAACAAACGGCCATTTGTCCTTACGCACAAATGGCATGTGCGTAAGCCTCCTGTTTTATTTCTTTACAGAACTGGAGAATCCTATAAGCCTCCGAAACACACATACTTGAGTTCCAGGTACTCATCGATGCCATATTTGGACCCCTCTCGCCCAAGGCCAGACTGCTTCACTCCACCAAAAGGGCACTCCACTGAGGAAATCAGGCCTTCATTTACGCCGACCATACCCACTTCCAGCCGCTCTGCTACTCTCCAGATCTGGGCTGGGTCTTGAGAGTAAAAATAACCTGTCATAGGGACATAAGGAAATAAAAGGCATATAGAATACTCATTCAAGACATCATGTCTAAAGCTAAGGACACCAATGATGACAATTTGTCTAGTCACTCGGGCCTGGAATCCTCTCTGCTCCCAGATAAAGCCTCAAGTTGGTCCTGTGTACTTCTCCAACTCAGAGCCTTTGGAAATCATCTTTTGCTCTCTTTCCATTCTTACCAGGGCTCTTGCTTCTCCTATGAGGACCCAGCTCCTGGTTTTGACTATTCAATCCTACACACCTATTAGATTTTCACATGATATTTTTGCCTAAACTTTTGGTAACTAATTATTATCCATAAAATAAAGTTAAACTCTTTAGTGGGAATTCAAAGCCTACTTAACACAGTTTTAATCAACATTTTCAGCTTTACCTTCTACCATGCCAATCATCTACCCATATGATTCAAACTTTTCAACCAAATCCTTCTCTCTTACTTTGCCTCTGATCTCCCTTGGTCCCCTCTGCCCATAATCTCTCTCCTCCGATCTCTGCACAGCCAGAATCCTGCCATTGTTTACGGCCTAGTTCCGGCCATGGCGTCTTCTGCCATCATCCCATCCCATCGAGAAGGAAAGACACAATTGTTGAACTTGGTGTTGCAGAAGCCCATGGGCGCACATCTCACCCCAGATTCTGTGAGCTCCAGTTGTACCTTATGTATCCCTGTATTTCCCTCAGTAGTTCATTCACTGAAGATGTTAACATACAGTTTTCTCAGGGTTACAGGGTACATACTGTGGCCACGCTGGCCATCTCCAAACTGAAAGAACGGCAGCCACTCAGTGAGGCACCCTCTGCACAGGCTCGCCACTCCCTTCACTGTCCCTGACACTTTCTGCTGATGCCCGGGGTTTCCTCTTCAGCCTTTTGTAAACCGAGCAAAATAAAAGAAAAAGCACTTGGAGTTTCTGGGCATTAATTGCTAAGAACACGGGACTCTGAGATGTGTGTAGTTCTCACCAAGAATAATCTGCACTCTCTCTTCTCCCCTTCGCTACCCCTACACCCTAATTCTAACCAGGGAGAGCCAACCAGGGACGTGTTCTTTTGCCTATGTCACAGGGACCAGGCAAAAGAACACGTCCCTGCACAAATCCAACCTTGCTCCTTGGAAAGCAACAAAACACACACCCCACTGAAGTTTCTTTCTCACAGCCTTGGGAGATGTTTAAAAGGCCAAGTCTGGCATTAGCTGGAGACAATGGCCATGACTGCTCCTGAGCAAGGACAGAGAATTACCTGCTAACCCAACGTCAGTTGCATTAGCGATGGTGATAGCCTCCTCCTCTGTATCGAACCTGCCAAGATAGGTCATAAGGAAAATCTTTAAGGGAGAGAATAAAGAAAACCAGCTTTCTTCTGACCTGTTTCCCAGATAATGGCAGGGGATGACCCAGAGTTTGGCAAAGAGATCCAATGGCAGAGTACAGAAGAAAACAGCACTGTTTCAGGATAACTTGGTGTTTAAGGCTGGCATGCTCAAAGCAAAACTGGCTTCATCTCTTCTGGAAAGCAGGCCAACACGCAGGGGACTGTGGCATATCCAGAATACCAAACACAATCCCTTAAAAAAGGATTACTGTTCTTGGTACCCAGTGCGAATATATAACAATTGAACAAATACTTTAGAAGCAAGCATAATGAAGCTGAAAGCAAGCTGCTCAGGGGAGGTCAGAATGGTTTCTAATGTTGCTTCTACCACTTACTACTGCTTAATAATGTGCCGGTGCTTGGAGTCTGCTCCTGTCTTTAATGAAGGAGTGCACCAAAGCCCTATGCGATCTCTTCTAGCTTTATAAATGTACTTCAAGAACAAGATGTGAATTATAAGAGGGACTTGACCTAACAAATGCAATCAGTATAACCTAATTCTTTGTCCCCTCAATGAATCCCAAACAATATAAAAAAAAAAAAAAGAACAAGATATGGGTTTCTTTTTTATTTGTTCCAGAATTGTAACTAGACCAAAGGGTTCTAAGCAGCCCAATTTCTAAATTCTGCGGTCTACCAGCAGCAGGAGCCAGTGGTCACTCTGCAGGGCTTGCAGATGGAGATGGAGCACAGCTGGCTCAGAAAAGCTAACTTAAGGGAACACAGGTAAGGAGCAAAGCCTGAACTGACACCAAAGTCAAGTCCAATGCCTGCAACACCCACCACTGTACTCTTTCAGCTTCTTGTGAGAATGTCTAGTTAGCATTTTAGGGATAATGTTTTTATTAAAACAAAGATAAAAATTCTTCCAGTGGTTCAGTTCCCCAAGGGTGGAATATAAATAAGCTTCATTAGCAAGATAGTGACAAAGCCGGTAGAGCATATGATGTAAAAGCTTCCTGGTCCTGGACAAGATGGCACGGTCAGCGCCAGCTGCCAGCTCTCTCTGAGAACCCTTTGCTGGAGATGCGGGGGAGAGAAAAAGAGAATCATGGTTCAAAAAACTTTAATCAGCAGCTAACCCCCCAAATGCAAGACTCTTCTGGGGGACAAAAAGGTGGCTGGATCCTGGGGCCAAAGGGGGTCTCAAGTGAAAGAGAGTTTAGGCCACCCATGAAGGGTGGAGAGGGCAACAGCTCTGTGGGGCCTGGGAGGCGGGGCGGCACCTGTGCCACTACACTTGCGAGCTCCAGGGGTTCCTGCCTCCACATCTGCATCCCTGGATCAATGCCAGGTTGCTATGGGGCAGCAGAGCAGCAGGGTCAGCTCGGGCAGCTGGAGCTACACTGGCCACCTAGCGGCAGAGCTGGGGCCTCTTCTTCCCAACCTGTGACAACAGAGGGCACTGCAGAAAACCCCAACAGCCAAGGAGGCCTGGGGTGGGGGAATAGCACTGAGACTGGATTTTAATGCTACAGGCTCCTTCCCTGGCGCTCAATGCTTTGCCCTCCAAACGCATGGAAGAAGCACAAACTAAGGCCTATGTTTTTTACGACAATTCCATGGCGGATGTTATAACTGAAGGCTGCTAAGAGCCCAAAGGACTCAAGATGAGCCCCCAGGGAAAACTGTAAGACATCTGAGGAACTCCAAGACTGAGAAAGATAAAAGAGGACAACCTATCCCAGAGGAGGCAGAAACAGTGGAACAGAATAAAAATGTAAGACAAGGATAAATATCCACAGCAAAATAAGGAAGAATAATGCAGCGGGAAGAGCCAATCATGGGGAAGAACTAGAGATGGAAGGATGGAAAAAATACTTGTTGAGATAAAGAACGTGGTGTGTATGTTGGACTAGCAGAACGGGTATCTGTGAAGAATAGATTAATAAGGTGGCAGAGGAAGGGAAGGACTCTCAGGGACACCAGGAATGGATGAAGAGATAGAATGAATAAACAAAAAGCTAAAAGAAGCCGGATGGAAGCAGAAGTACAACAGTAATAGATTTCTTGGAAGGCTGGGGAAGGATAAATGAAGGGGAGTAGAATGCTTGGAAAAATGACAGAACCAGACATCAGATTTCCCAGCAAGCACCCTGGACATAAGCAGATAAAGGAGTGATATTTGTGAAGTGTTAAACCTAGAATTTTACCCATGTGAATTTTATTATTTACCCGTGAATATGAGACCAAAGATCATAAAATATTACGGAAAGTTCATTTCTTCTGGACTCCCATGTGCAGAATCCTTTGAGGATGTGCTCCTTTAGGAAGGACAATGAATTCAGCAGATAGGAGAAAGAAAATAAAGAATTTGATACAATTTAAAATCTAAAGTGGCTTGGCGCCTGTGGCTCAGCGGGCTAAGGTGCCAGCCACGTACACCTGAGCTGGCGGGTTCGAATCCAGCCCAGGCCCGCCAAACAATGACGGCTGCAACCAAAAAATGGCCGGGTGTTGTGGTGGGCGCCTGTAGTCCCAGTTACTTGGGAGGTGGAGGCAGAAGACTCGCTTGAGCCCAGGAATTGGAGGTTGCTGTGAGCTGTGATGCCATAGCACTCTATCCAGGGTGACAGCTTGAGGCTCTGTCTCAAAAAAATATATATTAAAAAAACTAAAATCTAAAGTGATAATTAAAAAAACTCATTAAGGTCAACTCTGCTCTTCCATTGACTTGACTCAGCACAGCTCTCATCCTCCCCTAGCCATCAAAACAGCGGAAGATTCTCCGTACGGTTTCCTTTTCCTTCCTGTTCTCTCTCCTGTCTTCCTACCGGTTGGATGATCTTACTTGATCACTGGTGCCAGAGGCCCAAAAGTTTCTTCATGAGAGCAAAGCATGTCCTGGGAGACATTGCTGAGCAAGGTGGGCTCAAAGAAATTTTTTCCAAGCTGGTGTCGCTTCCCGCCTGTCACGAGGGTAGCCCCTTTAGAGATGGCATCACTCACATGTTTCTCCACCTGCATGATGATAAAAAAAGAGCTTTCCAAGGACACAATCTCTTAGAATGTTTAAATTGCAGAAAACTGTAACTGGTTTTCTTTATTTTTAATAGAAACACAAAGCATCCTTCTGGGCAGAAGGAATCACATGTGCAGAGAGATAGAGGCCAGAAGAGGGCACGCACAAACCTCCCTTGGTCAGGATGGCTACTTTCTGTAGTTTATGTATTTTAAGTAATTCTCTTTAACAGAGGCCTACTTCTTCATTCCCCCCCCCCCAATAAAATCTGCCCTTCCCTTTTCTTGTCAATTAACATGATCTGTAGTGTTTCTTTCCTGGAACGCAATTTATGACAGCGTATACCTTATAGACAACACAATGGATTACTTTTATAAACAAGGGAGTTTATAATAAACCTTTCTTCACCAAAAACGAAACCCTGAAGCTGTGCTGGTCTGACACTTTAGCATACAGTGCCGACTAGAGGACAACGTCTACATCTTGACTTAGAGGAAAAAAGGACAGCCTGGTTCCCAGCCTGGCTTGTGAACTAGAATAATCTGGGGCACTTTAAAAGCACCAATGCCTCGGCCTCTGTCATCATTAAAAGTACAAGTTGGATTGAAAACACCATTTAGCCACTTAAACCACAGCTAGTACAGACCCAAATTGCCTTTGCTAGATGAGTGAGCACCCCTGGTTTGTACCCAGGGTCCGAAAGCCACCTCTAAGATACAGGCGGTGCCAATGTAAACTCTGGTGTGTTTTTCTCTACCTAGCGTAATCTTAAGTAGAAATGTATCAGATCTCTGTCAGACCTCGATGCTTCTTTGGGTTTCCCAAGCAACAGATGTGGGTTCAGGCAGGAAGCCAAGGAACGGAGCTCTGCTCGTGCTTCCCACGCTGGGCACTGACTCGGCTCTAACTTCATTTCGGTTCCTAGGTTTGTGCCTTCCTCTGGCCATCTCTCCTCCTTTCTTTCCTACAAACAATCTCCAGCTACCACTGTCTGCCTGTTTTTAGATATTCCTCATTAAAAAAAGATAAAATCTATTCTATCAGTATAGACTTATATAGGTAACATACTAGATGTTTAGTATTACAAGAAAGTTCCTTGGGAGACTCTCAAAAAGAGTGGTTTTTTAAACAGTAGAGTAAGAATGAAATCTCACCTAGCTAGTCGTCTAGATTATGACATTTTTTTTTCAATAAACAAATCCTTCCTAACAGTAACTTCTTTTTACTACCTAAATCCTGCACACTACCTAACCCCGCTAGGATTTAGGATACTTCCATCAAGCAGTCGTTTTCCTTTTAGGTGTTCCAAAAAAATCAAAGGGTGGGGCTTGCTTTTAAATAAGTTAAGGCAAGGCAGCCTCAGAACTGCAGCTGCAGGGCCCAGCTTTGGGTGCAAGGCTGCAGAGCCCAGCAGCAGCAGGGGGGCCTTGGAGCCTGAGCTGGGGTCAGCTTTGGGTGCAAGGCTGCAGAGCCCAGCAGCAGCAGGGGGCCTTGGAGCCTGAGCTGGGGCCTGGTGGTGGTACTGGAGCCTTGAAGGCAGAGCCGCAGGAGCCGATGGCACCAGGGGACCCTGGGACCTGGGGCCTGGGCCCTGGGGCAGGGCCCACTGATGGCAATGGAGTCTTGGGAGTGGGACTAGGCAGCAGGCAGGAATCACAGGTGCAGAGCTATGGGGCCAGGTGGTAGCTTGGGGATCACAGGGATGAGGCTACAGGGATCTCCCCCACCCAGGTCCCACAGAGGCAGCTGCCGAAGGGCTTCTCAGGTGGCTTCAGTTTGGATCCCCCGTGGGGGGAAGGGTGCTCAGCTCTCTCATGTGGCATGCAAAGTATCCAATCTCCAGGTTCCTTCCCCAGCCAGCCAGGGCAATGTGCAGGAGGCTGCAGCAAAGCCCAGCTGTGTGCAGCCCTGGTACTCTGGAGCTGAGATCTTGACCGGTACCAGTTGCAGTACTCACTCTCAGTGCCATGCTGCTACACGGCCTTCAAGCAGCTCCCTGATCAGCCTGTAGGTCTCTGGGGGCCCCTCACAGCTCAGTCCGCAGTGCCCACGGGTGACGATGGAGCCCCAGAGCGCTCTCCTCCGGTCCTTACCCACATGTGGGTGCCTACCCAGGTACCTTCAGATCTTGTTGGACAGACTGCCTGTCACCTTCTTCACTCTGAATGCCCCCCCATTGCTTCTCTGATGATTCACATGCTCTTTTCCAGAAGTCCCACCTGGACGTGGGCATCCATCTACAGCTTTTGGTTCTCTCCTTGAGAGCTGTGTGCTCGGGCTGCTTCTAGTCTGCCATCTTCTAACTCCACAAAGTGGCTTTTTATTTTGACCTTTCAATGCCATTTATTTCTTTGCTGGTAATGTTAATTCTAATTGAAACACAATAATGCAAGCAAAATGTATGGGGATAGTGTGATATTCTGATACATGTATACAATGTGCAGTGATCAAATCTGGATAATTTGCACATCGATCACCTCAAACATTTGTCAGTTCTTGGTTTTGGAAACATCGAAAATCCTATCTTTTAGCTATTTTAAAAATATACAATAAACTGTTACCTGCAGTCACCCTGTCGTGCTATGGAACACTAGAACATATTCCTCCTATCCAGCTATCATTTTGTATCCCATAGATAACGTTTCCCTATCCCTTCCACCCTCACCCTCCGAGCCAAAGTGCTTTTCACTGCGCTTTTGACATTGACACCACGAACTTTACTTTACCAGATAATAACTGTTAAGGTAAGTGAACTTACCTTTTCTACTGCCTTCTCATTAATTAACGGGCCTTGAGTAGTTCCCTCCTCAAATCCATTACCTACGTGCAGGGTCTTCTTCATGGCTTCAGCAAATTTTTTGACAAAGGAATCATGGATACCCCTTTGCACCAAGAATCGGTTTGCGCAAACACAAGTCTAGACGGAAGACAAAAACAAACCCACATAGACGGTGTGTCAGAGCTACTG
This sequence comes from Arctocebus calabarensis, assembly GCA_963573935.1. Lineage (NCBI taxonomy): Eukaryota > Metazoa > Chordata > Mammalia > Primates > Lorisidae > Arctocebus > Arctocebus calabarensis. The sequence continues at coordinate 15,481 of CAUYON010069219.1, forward strand.
ACCCAGACGATAAATGCGTGACTGCTGCCACCGCTCCGTGAACACACTGTCAGGGCGACCTGTCATGTGTCCCACCTGCTGTTTTCCTTCCCACGTGGGCTTGGCCCCGAAGACAAAAGCTCCGAGTCAGTGCATGTTCCTCTCCAGCTCCTTCCACAGCTGCCACGCATGTGTGGTCAAACAGGTAAACAAGTATAAGGACTTGTGTGCAAAAAGAAAAAAAAGCCATCCCATGTTTTTTCAAATGTCTTAAATAAAAGAAAAAAAAAAAAAAGAAAAGAAAAAGCTTTAAGCTTCCTGAGAGCTGGCCTGCTGCAGGGGCTGTGAGTAGAGGCTGGGAGGAAGGAGGTCAGACGCTAACGTTAGCATCCGTTAGCTTAAAACTTCCGAGCACTTGGCTGAGTCTGACATTTTAAAAATGGACACAAGACCATTCTTTCTTTATTGAAAAGGTCTTGTGTATTTTTTTTCTACTTAGCGCTAGTATTTTTAAATTATAAAATATAACCACATTATAGGAAACCCAGCTTTTGTTGATATATTTGCTTCTTATATTTTTCTTAATCATGCATTTTCCTACTAGAAACAAGGGTACATAGGATTTTGTGTCCTGTGCATTTTTATTGGCTTAAGGCAACAGACCCCAAAGTTGCGCTACATTGCCGAGTTATACTCTTTGCATTTTGTGTTTGTAAAAGGAAACATACCTGTTTCTGACAAAACTAAGCTTATTTAGGTTACCTAGAGCCAAAGCAAGAATGAAAGTTATTTAATATTAACTTGTTAAGTTAATAATTTAATGTTACAAAAACATTTCATCATTTTTTCACAATATAACCTTTCAGGAATATTTATATCTGTTTCTGAAACACATTTAAAATTGCATATTGATGGTACTTTTAAGATGAAGCACTTAATAAAGATCCTGGCAGCAGCTTGGACAGAAACTGGGAGATAGGACCTCTGGCTCAGAGTCCCAGCTCCTCAGCAGAGCTAGAACTGTGGTCCAAGAATGTCTGACCTCAAGTCACTTAACCCTTCTCAGCGTTTCATTTACCCAATCTGTAAAATGTGAGGTTTATATCAGAGAGGTATGAAGGTCTCTGCCAGATCTAACATTCCAGAATTTCCTATGAAGACATGAGCTCAGGTCTCCATTCTCCCAGGATGGCATGGGCAGTCCTTGGACACACTGCCGATGCAGGGGTGCCCCTTGTCATGGGCACCTCTTACGCCCCCTTCATCTTGGACAAGGCAGGCTCCAGTAGGTCTTAGCAAGTAGCAGGGCTTTGTGTTTTTCCAGGCATCATCCTCAACTTTTTCTTACCTTCTTTCCCTTAAGACTGTGGGCCTCAGAGACCCTAGCTGGTCAAGGCTGTTTTCTACCTGAAGAAACAATTGTATTCGTTGAGAAAAGCTCAATTAGAGGAAACTATGAAAATAATTAGTTTCAAAAGTTAGAGAAAGAAGAGAAGAGAGAACTATTTGACTGAAAGACATCTGGAGTTTAGGAAACTCTTTTAAAGAAAACCAGGGGCCTTATGTTACTTCTTTCTGGACCCTTCTTGCCTTGCCAAAAAATAAGCCACTTATTAACTATTTGTCAAAAGAGACAATGAATAAAGAATGAGGTTTCCTTCCAAGAGATGGGTGAGGCAGTGGCTGTGGAGGATCTTTGTAACATACACACACCCTGAAAAACTCTACAAAACTCACCTGCCCAGAGTTCCTAAATTTAGACGCCAGGGCCCCTGCTACAGCCTGGTCCACGTTGGCACTGTCAAATACTATGAATGGAGCAAGACCACCCAGCTCCATGGAGACCTTTTTCACAGAGTTTGCTGCATGGCGCAACAGGATCTGAAAGCAGAGGACAGAGTGCTATGAGCACTGAAATCAACTAGCAAGACCATTAAGCCTTTATTGTAAAAAATTACTCAATATTGAAAGAAGCAAGGTACACAATAGTGTATATGGGATAATTTTTTGTGTAAGAAAAGGGAGAAACAAGAATATACATTTATGTTTGAGGGCTGGCTCAAGCCTATAATCCTAGCATTCTGGGAGGCCAAGGCAGGTGAATTGCTTGAGCTCAGGAGTTCGAGACCAGCTTGAGCAGGAGCGAGACCCTGGCTCTAAAAAAACAGCTGGTATTGTGATGGACATTGGTAGTTGTAGCTACTCCAGAAGCGGAGACAAGTGAACTGCTTGAGCCCAGGAGTTTAAGGTTGCTGTGAGCTATGACGCCACAGTACTCTACCCAGGGCAACAAAGTGAAACTTTGTCTCAAAGTAAATAAATAAATAAATAAATAAAAGAATATATGCTTATATTTGCTTGCAATTTATAAAGAAACACAGGGAAAATAACAAGAGACTAAAAGTAATTACTTATGGAAAAGGGGGAGGGAGTCAGAGATAGGGTAAGGGTGAGATTTCTCAAGGTACACATGTTAACACTGTCTTGGTGTTTGAACCATATGTGTATTACCTGTTCACAAACATTGTGATAGGCTAAAAATTGTTAATACGAAGATAAGGTAATAAAATTGCCCAGAATCCCACAACCCATAGCTTACCACTGATAACATTTTAAGGTACATCCATTCAGAATTTGGCCATGCAGGTTCAAGTATATGTACATTTTTTAAAAAAGAAAACAGGATGGTATAATTAAACAGTTTTGTAACCTGCTCTATCCTTCCAATTAACCATATATCTGGAACATCTTTTTATTTTATTTTATTTTATTATCTTTATCATTAACTCATAGCTGTGTACAATAGTGCAATCAAGGGGTACAATGTGCTGGTTTCATATACAATCTTAACTATTTTCATCAAACTGATTAACATAGCCTTCTTGGCAATTTCTCCTTTATTATATGAAGACATTTGTATTCTGCATTTAGCAAGGTTCGCCTGTACCCTTATCTGGAACATCTTAACATGTTCATAGCACTTTATATCTTGCTCCTTTAACATAACACTATAATGTGAAAATCTTCTCATGTCAGCATATGTGCTTCTAGAACATTCCTTTAGATGTCCATTATTCCATGTCACACCTGTTCCATAATGTATTTATCCACCCCCATATGTTGAACATTTAGGATGTTTTCAATTCTTGCTATTGAAAATAACATGCAATTATTCCTTTAGGATAAATGTATAAAATTTCTAGTTCAATGCATGATTGTAAGGCTTTTGATACACATATAACTATTAGGCTCTAAATATCCAGGAAGAGATTTTTATGGCTTAAGAAAGCAACTCAGGGATGTTAAAATGAGTTGTTTCTTTTCTTTTCTTTTTTTTTTTTTTTGAGACAGAGCCTCAAGTCACCCTGGATAGAGTGCTGTTGCATCACAGCTCACAGCAACCTCCAATTCCTGGGCTCAAGCGAGTCTCTTGCCTCCGCCTCCCAAGTAGCTGGGACTATAGGTGCCTGCCACATGCCCTGCTATTTTTTGGTTGCAGCCGTCATTGTTGTTTAGCGGGCCCAGGCTGGATTCGAACCTGCCAGCTCAGGTGTACGTGGCTAGCGCCTTAGCCCGTTGAGCCACAGGAGCTGAACCAGCTGTTTCTTTTTTTAAATTTCAAAACGAATTATTTTAGGTTACACGGGTCACTTTTGTAATGAGTCCCAGCTATAGGTGTGCCTGTCACCCAAATAGTGTTAATTGTACCCATTAGTTAGGTTTTTTTCCCTCTCTTTCTCTCCCCACCCCATTGATTTCTTTCTTTCTTTTTTTTTTTTTGAGACAGAGTCTTAAGTTGTTGCCCTTGACAGAGTGCCGTGGTGTTACAGCTCACAGCAACCTCAAACTCTTGGGCTTAAGCGATTCTCTTGCCTCAGCCCCCCAGGTGGCTGGGACTACAGGCAATGCCACAATGCCTGGCTATTTTTTGGTTGCAGTTGTCATTATTGATTGGCAGGCTCAGGCTGGATTTGAACCCGCTAGCTCTGGTGTATGTGGCTGGTGCTCTAGCTGCTGAGCTACAGGCGCCAAGCCTGCCCCATTGATTTCTTACTTCCCTCTGTGCACCGGTGTGCTCATCAGTTAGTTCCAATTTAAGAGTAAGTCCATGTGGTATTTGTTTCTCCATTCTCAAGATACTGTTTAAACTCTTTATTGCAAGATCGAGGTCTTTGTCCAGTCCAGGCTACAGGGAAGATGGAACGACCTGAGATATTTCAAAGGAAACAGTAGTCACAGCCCAGCATGGCTGTACTAACGGTCCTCCAGGACAGGCACACCTTGAGGCTTTGAGATTTTGTGATAGGGCTCTTGGTAAAAATCTAGAAAGGCTAGAAAGCTGGGCCAGTGCCGGCACTTCACTGTGTGCACCGTGTTATTATTCCAGCTCAGTGGTGGTAACAATTTTTTCACTGACATGTTACTACTCAACAAAGCAGTGCAAGTTTTAAGATTAAACTTTTCTTTCTTGGACTCAGTATAACAGCTATTTTAAAGAAATGTCACCTGCCAGGTATAAAACAGATTCTCATTTGTGGGTCAGTCCGTTTCACCTCCTCCTGACTCTGACTCCGAGTGTCTGTCCCTCCATGTGCACCACCCATGTGTCCTGTGACAGAGTCTTCTCCCCACTCAGGACGGCTGGCCATGGCCCCTGGAGTACTGTGTGAATTCCTGGTACCTCATCACGAATTGTTTCAGCTCCACTTCCTACTGCTGACCTCCTCAGCCCACAGCTTCCAAAGACAGAACAGGATTGACCTGGTTTCCCTCTCTATGCCAGGCCACTCGTCCCAGGTCACTGGCCAGTCTACAAATTATTTCCCTCAAGTCAATGATCACTCGTGTTTCAGTTTTCTGTGCAGAAAAAGCTGAGGTGTTGTGTACTATAAAACATGGCTGCTGTCTCCTCTGCAGGGTTCCAGGAGCGGTGCTCCCCCAGCAGAGGGGGAAGGGCAGGCAGGCATCTCTAGAACAGGCTCATGGTGTGGGCTTCAGATATGAGGTGAGATTCTGTGCCCCGAAACCAGGAGCTCAGCCACTGATCTCTGTGGAGACCAACTCTGAAGAGGCCCTTGCAATAGACATTAGTAATTCTTTTAACTATAATTGTCACTCTGTCCTTTAAGTCACTTGAGGTGAATCACTGTCCCGGGCAAATAGGAACAACGCTAGATTTGCTGGGAACATGTGGTGGACATTTTCCTGGATACCTGTCAGATGATGATAAGTTGCTGGGAAAACTGAAGTAAGATAAGGAATGGTGCCCTTTACCCAGTAGCCTGGGAATGTCTCTGGCTTAAATGGCAAAGGTTTTACAACCCTTTCTCTCAGGCCTCTTTCTTTTTTCTCTCCTTCATAGTAACATTGGAATCCCTCTTTCATTTGCATTGTAAGATCCACGGATAGGGGCATAGCAGTTTATGAATTAAAAAATTCCTATTTCTGGTCTGAATGAACAGTAGGATCCCAAAGTGCTTCTCCTGGTGTGTGAGTTTAGGGTGTGACAAAAGTAGTGCTGATTGGGAGGTATTACAACTGCTTTACTCTTTCCTCTTCTCATGCTTTCTAAAAATGACCACAGGATCACAGAAACTCTCAAATTAGATTTATTTATTTTTGAGACAGAGTCTCACTCTGTCACCTTTGGTAGAGTGCTGTGGCATCACAGATCAAAGTCATGGGCTTAAGCAATTCTCTTGCCTCAGCCTCCCTAAATAGCTGGGACTATAGGTGCTCACTACCATGCCTCGCTGGTTTTTCTATTTTTACAGGTGCTGACTACCAGGCCTGTCTCTTGCTCAGGGTGGTCTTGAACTCCTGAGCTCAAGCAATCTACCCACCTTGGCCTCTCAGCATGTTAGGATTACAGGTGTGAGCCACTGTGCCTGGCCTGCGTTACCTTCATCTGCTGTGTTTATGCTCCTGTCCAGCCTGAGTATGGACACATATATATGTATATATAAACAGAGAAAAGTATACCATCTGGAAAGAGACACCAGAAACAAAAACTTTTCACTTACCTGGATTTTTTTCTCTTTTGTTTTTGAGACAGTCTCACTCTGTTGCCCCATGCTACAGTGCAGTAGTATCAGCCTATCTCACAGCAACCTCAAATTCCTGTATTCCAGCACTCCTCCTGCCTCAGCCTCCTGTGTAGCTAGGACTACAGGCACCTGCTACAATGCCTGCTAAAGTTCTATTTTTAGTAGAGAAAGGGTCTCGCTCTTGCTCAGGCTGGTTTTAGAACTCCTAAGCTCAAGCAATTTTCCTGCCTCGGCCTCCCAGACTGCTAGGATTATAATTGTGAGCCCATTGCACCTGGCCGACTTTTTTCCTTTTGGACATTTAAAAGGATAAATTGAAATCTACTAACAGAAATAAATATGAAGGTTTGAGGAAAGAACTTTTCAACATTCAAGGGGACAAAAACTAAAAAATAAAAAACGAGGGCTCAGCACCTGCGGCTCAAGCAGCTCAGGCGCCAGCCACAAACACCTGAGTTGGTGGGTTCGAATCCAGCCCCAGGCCGCCAAACAACAATGATGGCTGCAACCAAAAAATTGCCAGGTGTTTTGGCGGGCAACTGTAGTTCCAGCTACTTGGGAGGCGGAGGCAGGAGAATGGCTTGAGCCCAGGAGTTGGAGGTTGCTGTGAGCTGTGATGTCACAGCTCTCTACCCAGGGTGACAGCTTGAGGCAATGTCGCAAAAAAAAAAAAAAAATAAATAAATAAATAAAATAAATGAGAAGATACCCTTCCATTTCTGTAAGTGCTCTTATACTAAATGTAATTTTTGCTCAAGTGTAAGGCATCCATTTCAATATGGATTATGTTTATTCTGACTCTCTAATTCTAGATTATGAAAAAGCACAAATTCAAGATTGAAAAAATATAGATACCTTTACATCACATACAAGAAATAATGAAAAATAATGAGCACCTTGGGGCCTCAATTTGTTTAATATCATCAAATAGGAATGTACACTATATCACATAAGGAACATCATTCAAAATATCTCCAGAGGATGATGAGCAGACATTACTTTTACACTCTGCTGGATTCTCTGAAAATGGTGACTGAGGTGAAAGTCTTTATGCTCTATAAAGAGAACATATTGGAATGGAACTTGTTTTGAGACTGAAGTCACATACCTTTCCTGTAGCTGTTGAGCCAGTAAAGGAAATTTTGGGCACCAGAGGGTCAGTACAAAGTGCTTCTCCCACTTCCTTGGTCTTCTTTCGAGAGCAGGGAATAACATTGTACACACCTGGAGGAATTCCCGCCTGGTTTGCAAGCTATAAGGAGAAATAGCAAATTATCAAAGTAAAATAACAGGAAAGAGAAACAAATATCTGTTCAACCCAAAAAGCAATGAAAAAAAAGTTAAGCTGATCCTGGGTACTGAATAAGAATATACATGGAACTGAAACAAGATTCTTATTAGTGCTAAAGTGATGTTAACATTAATGTGTTGCTAGACATCAAAATTCTTTAGAGTATGAGTTTCAACACCACCTTCTGTTCAAACAACCTGAAATTTCTTTCCCAAGAAAAATCAGATATTCCAGGAAAAAAGTTAAATGATTCACCTATAGGATCGAGGATGGGAGAGTATTAAGGGGCATTTAGTGAGCACCTACTGGGTGCAGAGCGGCAGGGCAAAGCCTTTCCATATGTTATTTCCTGGTGCAGTGATGAGGAGAGGAAGGCTGTGGAGAGAGGAGTCCGGCCAAGGTCACAGGCGGGGGAGTGACAGAACCACATGCTGACCCACAGCTGCCTGACCTGGAGACCTGCACTCTTTCTTTGGATAAGTTATATCCTGACCTAATTTCTGGAGTCCATTAACAAATAGCTTGTTATATACATCTGACTGGGGATTCTGGGAGGACGGTAGCAGTTGCAGAGTTTTTGAGTCTCCCTAAATCTCTTCACAAAAACATCAATTAGCGAGCAAAACCAAAATATCATTTACATGACTAGACCTTTACATGACTAGATGACAAGGTATCTCCACAAACCACAGATTATAAGTGGGTGAGGATACACCACCTACTGTGATAAGGTTTGAGCGTCATGCTGTGTGAGAGGAGGCAGAGGGCAGGAAAGCAGACGGCCCCAAACAGCCTGCAGGAGCTCAGCTGACAGCAGCAGCCGCGAGTTGGGGGGGCCTTGCCCGATTCAGCGGGAGGTGAGTACAAGTACAGGGAACGCTGCAGTGAAGGGTCTAGCCCCTGGGAACTGTGTGACGTAGGAGGAGAAAAGGCATAAGGTGGGGAAGGAAGCGAAGCCAGGGAATCTCAGAAAGCACCTGGCCTTATCTTGGAACACAACATACAAGAGAGCAAAGGGTGCCCCCTGAAGGTAGAGAAGCTATTTCTAACCAGTCCTGCCGCTAAAAGTGTAGGAAAGCTAACTTTACATGAGAATAAACAAAATTCTCAGAAAAGCTCTGAGGTCAAATCCCATACAAAGTTGTCAGGAAAAAAAAAGAAAGACAGACTAAGGAGTGGAACAACTCCCCATAGATAACAAAAGCATAACAGAAAAAAAGACATGCCCGTAAGACAGACTAAACTGTAACTATTTCAAAACGAGGTAAAAGATGATAAGAAAATTATACCAAGACACAACAGAACAACAGGAACCAGAGCTAAAAAAGGTTTTCGAAACGAGGTGAGGGAATACAGGAAAGAATTAGAAATAAAAGAAGAACTATCATTTCAGAAATGAAGACCAAATTGGAAGGACCATACACAAGAATGAATAAAACCTTAACAGAAGTAGAAATAGATGGCAAAAGGGAATATAATTTTAAACATTAGGGAAAAGGCTACAAGAGAGTGTGACAACAAAGATTCAACTTTGCATAATAGGAGTTTCTGAAGGAGTAAACCAAATCAAGGATGAAAAACAAACCCCCAAAACCTCACAGAACTGAAGGGGCTTTGGTGTGAGGAATGAAGAGGCTTGGCACAAAGTCCTTGTTGGGGAACTAGGAATTTAGGGAGGAGCCTTCCCAGCAAACCTTGGGTCTGTACTTACCATCATAAAGCAGGAAAAAGTAGTTAAAAATTATTTATCAGACATTAGCACTAAAAAGGGGGAACATGGAAAGCCTCAGACAGAATGTCTTTAACTTATTTTTGCAAAACCACAGACTACGGAAGACTTCTGTTTCCGGTGTCAAGGGACCTTTGCAATCTGGAGAATCTTTTTCATACCATTAGCCTTGGTCTGCCACACTTCACATATGCACTTTTTTTGGAGGCCAGTTATCTGACTTCTTGCACATACAAAACTCTAGTTCTCTAGTTTTTCTAAGTGGAAAGTGAGTCTTATGTTAAAGATCAGGGCACAGTTTTCTCTACATAGAAATGAAAAACGTTTCGAAACTACATATTGAAAGAGCACACTGTGTAACTAGAGCATGGACACACAATGATCACCAAAGAGACACATTCTAGTGATATTACCGGTCATTCAAACTAAAGGCAAAAAACCACCGCTCACTTTTGGGTATCTAGGTAACTTCATTCCTCCCTAGCCCCCAAACCAAGTTGACTTATAAAGGCAAGAAATTTATCACCAGACTTTTCAGGAATATTTTCTATCATCGATAAATGGAGAATATATTTATGATAATTGAATAAAGGAAATGAGAGCCAAGGATTTTATACCCAGCAACACTGGTTTATGGGTGGGTATAGTGGCTCATGACTGTAATCCTAGCACTCTGGGAAGCTAAGGATAACTTGAGTCCTGGGCAACATAGTGAGATCCTATCTCTGCAAAAAAAAAAAAAAAAAATAGAAAGAAAAGAAAATTAGCTGTCTGTCGTAGCATGTGCCTGTAGTCCTACAGAGGTAGAAGGATGACTTGAGTTTAGGAGTTCCAGGCTATAGTGAGCTATGATAACATCACTGTACTCTAGCCTGGGCAACAGAGGGAGACCCTATCTCAAAAACAAGTTTTAAAATCCCCCTGATTTACAGGCATAATGGGCACAGACTACTGTCAACATTTAAGAACCAAAAGTATCTTCCCCATGAGCCCTTCCAGTGGATTCTACTAGAGAATAAGGTTCAGACAACCAAATGACTAGAGAAACACTGACATAAGCACAGGTGGTGAGCAATAAATATTTTGTTGCTTTTTGAGCTAACCAAAGGAGTTTTAAAAGGAAAGAGCAGAGCATAAAAGGGTTATAGTCCTAGCAATTCAGATATAGTATAACTATTTTATTTTTATTTATTTATTTATTTATTTTTTGAGACAGAGTCTCAAGTTGTTGCCCTGGGTAGAGTGCTGTGGCATCACAGCTCACAGCAACCTCGAATTCTTAGGCTTAAATGATTCTCTTGCCTCAGCCTCCCAAGTAGATGGGACAACAGGCACCTGCCACAACGCCCAGCTATTTTTTGTTGCAGCTGACGTTGTTTAGCTGGTCCAGGCCAGGTTTGAACCCGCCAGCCTCTGTGTATGTGGCTGGTGCCATAACCACTGTACTATGGGCACCCAGCCAAGTACAACTATTTAAAATATGGCTTGGCGCCTGTAGCACAGCGGTTACAGTGCCAGTCACATGCATGGAGAGTGTTGAGTTTGAACCCATCCAGGGCCTGCTAAACAACAATGACAACTGCAACAAAAAGATAGCTGGGTGTTGTGGCGGGTGCCTGTAGTCTCAGCAATTGGGAGGCTGAGGCAAGAGAATCGCTTAAGCCCAAGAGTTGTCCAACTCTGCCAAGTTGCTGTGAGCTGTGACACCATAGCACTCTACCCAGAGCAACATATTGAGACTCTGTCTCAAAAAAAACAAGAAAAATATATGGGTAAATTGTCACTGCCAAGAGGTTCTGGAGGAACATGACAATTAAATGTAATATAGTCTCGCATGGGATACTAAAATATAAAAAGGACATAAGGGAAAAACTCATAAAATCCCAAGAATGGATGTTAAAGTAAGGACATTAGTTAATAAGGATGTATCAACACTGGTTCCTTAATTGTAACAATAATACCATACCAACGTCAGCTGCAAATAATAGGAGAAATTGAGCATGGGGTACATAGCAAATCCCTGTATTGATTTCTGCAAATTTTCCATAAATATAAAAATATTCTAAAATAAAAAGTTAATTAGTGAAAAATGAGAAAATAGAGAAAATACAAAAAAAAAAAAAAAACATTTTCCATAGGTATACTGATGATGATGACAGGAAAACTAATAATCAGAAGCTGTTGTGTATATAATGAACAACTTTGGGATATTAATTCAGTCATTCCTTGAGTCTTTGGGAACCAGGAAGGAAGGAGATGCAGATATAATATAAAGAGGAGAAGTAAAAGCCCTGTAAGACTAAATATGCATCCCGTGTTCCTGTAGGAACTTACCCCGAATTTTACTATGTGCACATGAGTACAGACAAATCATATATATTTGATTTATGTAGCCCTGCCCACTGAAAAGGCCTAGAAAAGTGGTAGGGTAGGGGATGTTAAGTGCTGTGGGGGAAAAACAAAGCAGAAAAGGTGATCAGGAGCACCTGAGAGAGTGGCTGTGATTTTTATGAAGAAGCAAGTCATGGAGTGCCTGGTATAGAGTGCTCCAGACAGAGAGAAAAGAATAAAGTCCAAACTGAGGGTGAGGCTGGTGGGTCTGAAGAGTGGTGCTGGCCAGAGTGGCCAAAGTGGATGAGTGATGAGCCAGGGGCTTGGAAGGACGGGCCAGGTCAGAGGGGTACAGAGGACACTGATATCTCACGGGGCCTGGAAGGCCAAAGCAGGTAAGTGATGAGCCAGGGGCTTGGAGGGATGGGCCAGGTCAGAGGGTTACAGAGGACACCGATATCTCATAGGGCCTGGAGGGTCACTTCAGAGATTCTGGATCTTACTGTAAGTGAGGTGAGAAGACATTTAAGGTTCCCAACAGAAGCATGAGAAGATCTGAAGGAATGCAGATTAAAATGGGGATGGGAGTGGTAACTTAGAGGTTTCCTGGGGCTGGGCACAGTGGCTCAAGCCTGTAATCCTAGCACTTTGGGAGGCCAAGGCAGCTGGATTGCTTAAACTCAGGAGTTCAAGACCAGCCTGAGCAAGAGTGAGACCCTATCTCTAAAACTAGCAGGGTTGTTGTGTTGGGTGCCTGTAGTACACAGCTGCTTGGGAGACTGAGGCAGGAGGACTGCTTGAGTCCAAGAGTTTGAGGTTGCTGTGAGCAGTGATGTCACAGAATTCTACAGTGGGTGACAAAGTGAGACTGTCTCAAAAAAAAAAAAAAAAAAGATGTTTCCTACATGAGAGAAACCCCCATATCTTGGTGCCTATATAATGAAGGTGATGGATAGATACCATTTTTATGGTGGGCTAAAAACATACATGGCCTACAGATGTCAGAAAATCCCTCACCCATTTTATCTTTTTCTGAAAAGAGCAATATCCGACTCAAAATAACACTTGATTAAAATACAACACCACGCAGTGGCAGACACAGGCAAGGAAGTAGGCTTCAAACGACTTCTTTTTGTCCCAGATAAAAAAGTCCATTTTGGAATTAGAAGTCCAATGCATTATCCATTGCACCAAAGAGCCGGGTAGAAAACTGATTTTTGGACTTTGTTGGCTCCGCACAAACACACAGAGAGCGGCTCACCTCGGCCAGGGCCAGGGCGGAGAAGGGCGTGTCTTCAGCAGGTTTCACCACCACAGTGCAGCCGGCTGCCAGGGCAGCCCCCACCTTCCGGGTGATCATGGCGCTGGGGAAATTCCACTGGGGTCAGGAGAGCAGAGGAAGCATGGGAGAGGAAAGACTGCCTCATTAGTTCAAAGGAAGGTAGGCTGGACAGTCAGTCAATAAATTCCATCACACACCTGAGGGACAAACCTGTTCTCTGGCTGCACAGGCACTCTCAGAACACCTGACGCCCCCAACTTGAGGGACTCAGGAGATAAAGGTTTATAAAGATAAGAAATATTTTCAGAACGGAGCATTACATAGACTTATTTAGACCAGAGGTCAGCCAACATTTTTTTGGTCAAGGACCAGACAAGAAATCTTTTAGGCTTTGTAGGATATATGGTGTTTGTCACTACTACTTGACTCCACAGTGTATGGTGAAAGCACCCAGAGGCAGTAGTGTGTGAATGGGTGGGGCCATGTCTCAAATTTATTCAAAAATTACAGGGAGGATTTGGCTTGAAGCCCTTGGCGGAAAATATTAGCAATGTTGATTCTGAAAATAGCAGATGATGTATTATATCCCTCTATATACATATTTGTGGATATCTACAGACATCTACACATGTAAAACATTATTTTATTTTGATAAACACATATATAGTGCTTATTGTGGTATTATTCTAAGCCCTTTAAAATTATAATTAATTAAATTCTTACCACAATCTAATGAGGCTGGTATTCTTATCCTCATTAGCAGGTCTGAGAAAACTGAGACAGTGCCGGTAAGCAGCGTGCCCAGGTCACGCAGACAGTACACAGAGAGCTTCAAGCCAAACCTAGTAAGTCTAGGCAGGCAGGGGGATTCTATCTATAACTCTGCTGAGCCAGGATAGAATAGCAGTCTTGAGACCAGCTGACGGACACTGGCGAGAAGTCAATATGGGACCTAGCAGAAGGCAGGACCTAGAAAGATCTCTCTGAGAGAGGAAGCTGGGCACCCACAGCTGTGCTGCAGCCCCAACCAGGCATTTCTTAGCCTTTAAACCTCCAGAACCTGGCCTAGTGCCTGTAGATACACAAATGCTTTCTTGTTGATAACCACAATTTTTTTCCAAACTATGACACATTAAAAATATGCCATGTCTTAGGTTCTTTTAAAAATGATAAATACCCTGTAATCCTAGCACTCTGGGAGGCCGAGATAGGTGGATTGCCTAAGCTCACAGGTTTGAGACCAGCCTGAGCCAGAGCAAGACCTCGTTCCGAAAAGTGGCTGGGAATTGTGGCAGGTGCCTATAATCCCAGCTACTCAGGAGTCTGAGGCAAGAAAATTGATTCAGCCTGAGAGTTTGAGGTTGCTGTGAGCTATGACACCATAGCACTCTACAGAGGGCAACAAAGTGAGATTCTGTCTCAAAAAAAAAAAAAAATATATATATATATATAAAAATAAATACCAGATCTTTCCCAAGCTAAGTCAGAAAACCTGCCTGGGTCCTCCTGTGGGTTATCCCACTTTTGCAGGCATTAGTAAATACTCCCATGTGCTGCCACCATGCCTCACATACCACTGAGGATCAGGAAACACACCTGGGATCTGGAAACTGAGAGCAGATGACAAAGCTAGCAGGATGAGGACGCTTCCGCACAGGGAAGAACGAACAGTTTCTGGATTCCTAATCTCCTACCCTACGATCTTGATGATCTTGGCACATACCGGGGTGATGACTGCAACCACACCTATGGGCTGCTTGAGGACCAGGGCGCGCTTGTCCTTTGCTGAGGTATAGATAACGTCTCCGTAAATGCGGCGGGCTTCCTCTGAAAACCACTCGAGGAAAAGGGCAGAATAGAGAACTTCTCCCTGTGCTTCCTTCAGCGGCTTCCCCTAAGGTAAATCAAAAAGGAACCACGTTTACCTTCTAATAATAAAAGCATGGTTCTGTGTTTTTAAATCCTTCAAGGGTGCAAAAAGAGTAAACAGTAGCCCATTACAAAACCCACAAGATTGTTGGGAAATTTCTAACTTTGGTGTGATTTTTCAGAAAGAAGAACTACAAATAATGATGGACAGAAGCATGGTTGTATCACCCTAAACCACAAGAATCATTCACATCTTCAATATGCTTAGAAATTAGGAGATATCTAGAATTGCGTCTTCTAAATACCTAAATGTTGTAACCATGGTGTAAAATCATTTACTATACTTAGGGAGGAACTATAGGTACAATACAGTAAAAACTTTATCAAAGGGACTATAACTAACTGGTCAACACAAAGAAGTGGTCAACATAAGGAACTAGGCTCCTGTACTGATATGTACATGTGGTGCATGCCCACCCTATGAAAATTAGGTCAACTTAAAGAGGTGGTCAACTAGGGAGGTTCTTCTGTATAGAAAACATGAAAACCAACCAAAACAATCATGTAGAAAAAAAATGGAACGGTGAAAACTCAGTATTCATATAATTCCAAAAAGTCTACTTTTGGATATTAATAACAATAAACTAGAACAAATTACCAAATTTTGAAGGCCCTGGCACAAGAATGATTTGGTATCTAATCAGCAGATGAGAAATCACATATTCTTTAGCTACATATGGCACTGAGGAGAAGTCAGAGGCCTTCTCAAGTTTAGTCTAAGAATTCCCATATAATTTCTCAGAGTATTAAATCAGGATGCTGAACTTACATTTTCAGCTGTGATTATCTTGGCAAGGTCGTCCTTATTTTGTATCATTAAATCATACCATTTCCTCAGTAGTGAACTCCTTTCCTGAAAAAGAAGTAACAAGACAGAGAAGTAGTGAAATGCCAAGTGTAAGATAAACTATTAAAAAATCTCCAATTACTTAAAATAGCTGTGTGGATTCATTGTTATGGTTAATTTTACGCATCAACTTGACTGGGCTAAGGGACGCCCACATAGCTGGTAAAACCTCATTCTGCACATGTCTACAAGGGAGTTTCCAGAAGAGATTAGCATTTGAACCAATAGACTAAATAAAGAAGATTTACCCTCACCAATTCAAGGGGGCATCATCCAGTTTGTGGAGGGCCTTGAATACCACATAGAACAAAAAGGCAGAGGAAGGGAGAACTGGCTCTCTGTGTAAGCCGAGACATCCATTTTCTCCTGTTGCCAGACAACAGATATTGGCACTCCCAGTTCTGAGGCCTTCAGAATCAACCACAACTACACCACTAATTTTCTGGGCCTCCAGCTTGCAGACAAATTGTGGAACTTTTTAGCATCCACGATCATGTGAGTGCTAATCTTTTATGATAAGTCTCTTCCTACATATCTATATATATCCTATTGGTTCACATCCTCTGAAGAACTCTTGAGTAACATGGTTGGGAAGACAAACACCAACGCTTCTTTGATAAATAACAAAGATCTACCTTCAAGTTGCATCTAAAGGAGTGTATGAGTCATAAATTATAAAAGAATAAAGTTTTGTGGAAGTAGCTATTATTGTTTATGGCAAATAATAACTTTAATACATATAACATAAAATTTATCACCTTAACCATTTTTAATCAAACATTTCGGTGGCATTAAGTACATTCATAGTGTTGTACAACCGTCCCCACCATCCCTCTCTAGAACTTTTCCATCTTTCCAACCTGAAACTCTGTACTAATTAAATAACCTCCCACTCCCTTCAACCCCCATCCCCCAGTAACCATCATTCTTCTTTCTGTCTCTATGAATTTGACAACTCTAGGTACTTGATATAAGTGAAATCATACAGTATCTGCCCTTTTGTGACTGGCTCATTTCATTCAACATAATGTCCTCAAGTATCATTCTCTACTTTGACAATGTGCTGGCAAGTTGGATTTGTCTCATAGACTGTGGTGGGGGATTGAGGGATATGTGAGGCATAAGAAAAGGTTTTTACACACTTAAGAAGAGGGCCCGGGCACAATAGTGTAATTGTACTTAATGGCACTGGAACTGTATGCTTACAAATGCTTAAAATGGTAAATTTTTTGCATATTTTACCACAATTAAAACATTTCCAATGTGCAAAAAAAGATAAAGGAATAAATTGGACTAATAAGCTTATGGAAGAAATGGTTTCTAAAAATAATAAAAAAAAAGAATTCATTTACATAAAACCAGTTGGGAAAAAAAAGAGGAAGGCTGAGAAAATCCAGCCCAACTGGGCTGCACAGAGGCATTCTTTTTTGTGTTTGTTCTGGGGACAGAGTCTCATTTTGTTGCCCTTGGTAGAGTGCCATGGCATCATAGCTCACAACAACCTCAAACTCTTGGGCTCAAGTGATTCTCTTGCCTCAGTCTCCCAAGTAGCTGGGACTACAGGCACCTGCCACAACACCCGGCTATTTTTAGAGACAGGATCTTGCTCTTTCTCAGGCTGGCCTCAAACCTGCGAACTCAGGCAATTCCAGAGTGGCCCCCCAGAGCACTAGGATTACAGGTGCGAACCACTGTGTCCGGCCTGCACAGAGGCATTCAACAGAGAGTTTTTCTCAGGGCTCCAGACTCTTACAGCTGAACAGGTATATCCAAAGCCAAGAAGAATCTTTGGGTTACTCTTCACTGCCTGAAGCCCTGCCCACTATAATGAGCACACTTGGTTTGTCATTTGGATGTTCTAATCTATTCATCAGATCTAAGAATTTAATTCTTTACCACACTCATGAGCAGAGAGGCTGAGTAGGTTTATATATCACTAGCTGTCTTTTTCTGGGTTATTTCCCTTCTCTCTTTTGGACAGGCTAAAAAGCTTCATTGTCTTACCTCTCAAGGGCATTGCTGAGGCCTCTTATTCTTACACCCTAGAGAATAGACATTGACATCCCTTAAAACAATATTACTACATTTTGTTTACCCTCACTCTCTGCAACACCAGTAGAGAATCTGATGACTATAGGCTTGTGGGTTATTCTAGTGAGAAAAGAAATACTAAAATCTAGGCGGTCTAGCTCAGAGAAATAAATTAAATATCTGAGAAAATGGCCTACTGTGACAAAGCACCATACTTAGTCTGAGAAGGAACAAGGGAAGGACATGAAACAGCATGAGAACTGTAAGAATAAAAGGTAGCTTCTGCTTGCCAACAGAAAACATAACCTTTAGGCGGAACACACAAACCAGTGGAGGCCACAAAGCACCCTCAGCATACAAAGTACGGGTTGAGTCTATGTTTGAGTCTCGATCGTTAGGACCTCAGAATGTGACGTTATTTGGAGAGAGGGCCTTTACAGAAGCAATCGAGTTAAAATGAGGTCTTCAGTGTGGGTCCTAACCCAATATGATCTGTGTCGTTTATAAGAAGAAAGTTGGACACAGGCACAGAAACACGCAGAGAGGAAAGGCAGTATGAAGGAAGGAAGGTTCCCAGAAGGAACCCACTCTGCTGACGCTTTGATTTTAGACTTTAACCTCCAGACCTGAGACAATCAACATCTTTGGTTTAAGCCACAGAGTGTGCAAAGAAGTTGTAGGAAACTAACCTTGGAAGAAGGTTAGTTTTGGAAGTGGAAGTGCGAGACTCAGACAAGGGTCCTGAGAGGCGGGAAGGGCACAGAGCCATGAGGGCTGGGATCTCAAGTTCTCCCTGCGACCAGCAGTGAAGAAGAGGACAATGAGCTCTGATCTCTCAGCTGCCCCCCTCGTGCCTAGCGTGATTCATTAAACTCATAAGAAAAGACACAGCACTTGATCTTGGCCAAAAGGCTAGGAAGTGATACACGAATCAAATATCTACTTCACAGGGCCACTGAAAGGACGGACTTGAATGCCTATGAGGCACCAAGAGCAATACTTAGCTGTGGTGGGTACAATACTGGCCCCCAAATATGTCCACACAAAAGGGATGTTGCAGATGTGATTAAGAATCTTGGGAGGCGCCTGTGGCTCAAAGGAGTAGGGCACCGGCCCCACATGCTGGAGGTGGCAGGTTCAAACCCAGTCCCAGCCAGAAACTGCAAAAAAAAAAAAAAAAAATCCCAAGGTGGGGAGACTATTCTGGATTATCTGGTTGGGTCTGATGCAATCATTAGGGTCAGAGTGAGAGAAGGTGATGGATGACTGAAGTAGAGGTTGGAGTGATGTGGGGCTATAGACTAGGAATGTGTGTAGTTTCTAGAAGCTGAAAACGATAAGGAAACAGACTGGCCCCAGAGTATCCAGGAGGAACATGGCCTTGCCAACCCGTTTTGGACTGCTGACCTATAGAACTCAAAGAGAATAAACCTGTATTGTGCTAAGCTGCTAAATTTATGGTAAAATGTTGCAATGGCCATACATTCGCTTACCAGGCAGTTGATAAATACTAGTTTCCTTCTTCCCATGTCCTCTAGGAGTTCCCAAAGTAGAAAAAAGAGATCATAAAACACATGAAAAGAAAGATGTGATGCAACACAGAAGATGACAAGATATGTGGAATAGGCCTGGGGGTTCAGAAGAGGGAGAATAACAGAAGGTTATGGTCAGACAGGATCAGAGTCAGAAGTTATGCAAGAGCTAGGAATGGGTGGGGCATGAATGGGCCTGGAGAAGGGAGGGGAAATAGACACAGAATAACAAAGGCCTGGAGGGAAGAGAGGGATGAATCACAGAGCTGCCTTACAAACTGTGTCTACCACGCCACTGCATGTGCACCTGCCATCTCCTAGCTGCAGTGGTGGGCCTTTAGGGACACTGATGGCACCACTCTCTTAGTGAGATATTCCAGGACCCAAGAACTCCTCCTTTCAAGAATAAAGTTTCCCTAAGAAGACTGGCGCTCTTGTGAGACAGATGCACTACACTGTTCAAGGGGCACAGACATTAGCACGATGATGTGACCAGAACACAGGGTGATGCTGCCAGTATGAGCAAGAGGCCCCAACATCATCAGTCCTATGACCTCCAAACCATAACTGACCCCTGCACTGTAAAGCCACCACTGTGATAAACTAAGGCCTTGATCCTGTGGGTCCTTGGGGGATGCCAGAAGGGTGCTAGAGGGCATCAGACCTTGATCCACTCCCTCCCTGAGACCTAGTCATCCTCATGGCTGTAAGTATACGTGCAGCACACAAAGGTATGACTTTCACATTTATATCTCTAGCCCAGCGCTCACTCTCCAGCTCCAGACTCATCTATCTGGCTGCTTTCTTCACATCCCCACTGGAGTGTAAACTGACGCCTTGGACTCAGAGTCTAAAACTGAGCTCTGAAATCTCACTCCCCTGCTATACCACCCACCCTCTTCCCCACTCAGCTTCAGCCCATCTCATCCGTCCAGTGGCTCAGGCCAATGGGGTCTCAATGACTTCTCCCTCACTCCCATCCTAGTTCATACCACCACAATCTCCACCAAAATCCCTGCAATATCCTCCCAAAAGGTCTCTCTACTTCCACCATTGCTCCTTCTTCATGTAGTCTCAGCACAGTGGCCAGAGTAATGCTTTCAAAATGTAAATCAGTTCATGTCTCTACTTAAAACCCTGACATGTGGGCAGTGCCTGTGGCTCAGTGGGTAGGGTGCCAGCCCCATATACCGAGGGTAGCAGGTTCAAACCTGGCCCCGGCCAAACTGCAACAAAAAATAGCTGGGCATTGTGGCGGACACCTGAGGTCCCAGCTACTTGGGAGGCTGAGGCTAACAGAATCGCCTAAGTCCAGGAATTGGAGATTGCTGTGAGCTGTGTGACACCACGGCACTCTACCCATTCTATCCAGGGAGATAAAGGGAAACTCTGTCTCTACAAAAAAAAAAAAAACAACACACAAAAAAACAAAAAATCCTGACACGGACCCTACGTTACTCAAAATAAAACCAAAGTCCTTTAGAAGGCTAGAAGGTTCCATCTGTTCTACATGGTCCAGCCCGTCCTTCCCTATCTCTATGACTTCTTCACCTACAACTCTTCCCCTGTGCTCAGTACACGTGAACCTCCTTGCTGTTCTCCAAATGCTTCAGCCCCGCTCCTGACTTTGGCTGTAGCTCAATCACCTCACTTCCTTTGGCCTTTGTATGTCATGCCCTCAATGAGGCCTACCCTGATGTTATGAGCTGGTGTCCTGACTCCCAAGTATCCAGAATGTGACTGTACTTGGAGACAGGGTCTTTAAGAAGTACTTAAGTTGCACCATAAGTGTGATCCCACCATTTACCCTCTCTCCACACACCCTCCCTCTCCCCCCCTTACCCCTTTCCCTGTCTTCTTGTGCTATAATTGGGTTATAGCCTTGGTGAAACCTACTAAATGCAGAACACAAATGTTCTCACACAACAAATGAGAAAATCCCATGAAGGTTATGTTGAACAGTTGGATGAAAATATTTCAGATTGTATATGAAGCCCGCACACTGTACCCCATGATTACACTAATGTACACAGCTATGATTTAATTAAAAATAAATAAATAAATAAATAAATAGAAGTACTTAAGTTAAAATGAGGTTATTGTGATGGGCCTTAATCCAATCTGAATGATGTCTTTATAAAAAGGATGAGGACAGACACACAGAAGGAGCACTATGCGAAGAAAGGGTAAAGACAGTCATCTGCAAGCCAAGGACAGAGACCTCAGGAGAAACCAACCCTGACAACATTGTGACCTTGAACGTCTAGCCTCCAGAACTGTGGCATAATAATTTACTGTTGTTTAAACCTCCAGTCTGTGTACTTGTAATAGCAGCCCCTGCAAATACACCTGACCACACATCATGTACACTGAATCGTACCACTTCCCTCCAGTCCCTGGTCATCTTTTGCTTCTACCTTTTCCCCCTGATGGAACTCACCACCTTTCACACCATATTTGCTTTGGCATTATGTTGACTGGCAGTAGATTAGATCGCCCCGCCTCATGTGAGTGCCATAAGGGCAGAAACTTTCTTTTGGCATCTGATATATCCCAGGCACTTCCAACAGTGCATGGCATATAGCAGCTGCTTGGTGAATAGCTGATGGATGGATGGTTAAAAATCTCTGGTACTTGTACAGAATCAATGGATGCATATGTTTAGAGGCAGAGCTTTCAAGGACAGTGCATGAGATGATTTCACTGGGTTGGCTCCAGGTGTATCCTAATAAATGGAGGAAGAATGTGTGTTAGTTGTCTTCTTACTCAACTCTCCCTATTTAATGACGAATGTGTGTTAGTTGTCTTCTTACTCAACTCTCCCGTCTCCCCACTTCTCTAGCGTCCTTTAGATCAGTAAATAGCATTTGTCCACTCAGGCTAAAAACCTGGTGAAGAGTCCAGGACTCTTCCCTTCCTCTGTCCAAAGTCCTAATCTTTCTACAGTTCTCTGCTCCTGACCCCATGACGCTGTCGCAGCCTCCTGTGTGGGCTCTGTGCAGCCGGGAGGTATTTCATGTATTCTGAAGCGCTCTCTCACTGCGGGACACCCAGCCTTCTACCCGGTCAAGCTTGTTACCAGTAACACTCAGCTCACTTGTACTACCAGCTCGCGTTCTGCCTCCCCTACAGTGCAATACACTTCGCGAGGTTTGAGGGCAGGGGCCGTGTCCCCAGAGCCTGAAAGACGATGCTCCAAACTTATTTGTCTCCTTTTTAGTTGCTCTGACTTTTCCCATTGTGTACCCCCGAGGAAAGGAGGAAAGGAGACACCGAGGCTGGTTTCGCTTTGGGGCCGGGCGTCCTCTGCTCCGCGCTGGGCCCCGGCCACCTCTTGACCCCTGCACGCGCCGCGCTCTCACCTTGGCCGAGACCGCCCTCCAGCTGCTGAAAGCCTCATAGGCGGCGCGCACGGCGGCTCGGGCCTCGGGCACCCCGCAGTCGGCCACCATGCCCAGCACGGCGCCGCTGGCCGGGTCGTGCACCGGGAAGGTGGCGGCGGCCGGGAGCCAGCGGCCGCCCACGAAGCTGTCGGTGCGTAGCAGCGCCGCGGAGAGGCCCGCCAGGCCCCCGGCGTAGCGGCGGAGCTGAGCAGGGCTGGGCGCGGGCCTCGAGGCGGGCCCCGGGCTGCCGGCGCGGGGGCTGAGGAGGCAGCCCGGAGGCGGTGGCCGGAGGCGCGGGGCCGCGGAACTCCGCAGCCAAAAGCAGGTCGCCATGGCCCTGACAGCTGCGGCGGCTGGAAACAGGCAAGCGGGTGCGCGCACACGGGAGCGCGGGGGGCGCGGGGAAACGGGAGGGCGAAGAGAAGGCGGGGCCGCGGAGGAGCGGGCTGAAGGTTGCGGGGACGCGGAGCAGCGCCCTCTCCGCGCGCCCGGCGCGCTGCACCGCCGGGCCGCCCTGTGGACCTTGCCATGAGCGCCGGCCACTGCCCAGGCTGTGCCGCTTCTCCCGAGGAGGGTTGGGGCCGAAGTTGGAGAAGGCTCGCTGGGAAATGCACCTGCGGACCGCGGTCCCCTTCGCCCCTGTCGGATGCTCCAACCGCTGCGTGAGAAACTGGCTCGCCTTCTCGTCCCCAAATCCCGCTCCCTCGCCGCAGGACCTTGTGCTTGGTCCACAGATGCGGTGGTGCAGCAGCGGGAAACCTTGGGCCTTGTAGGTCCTAGAGTGCGGCCTTTTCTTTTTTTTTAGAGACAGAGTCTCACTTTATTGCCCTCGGTAGAGTGCCGTGGCGTCACACAGCTCACAGCAACCTCCAACTCCTGGGCGTAGGCCATTCTCTTGCCTCAGCCTCCCGAGTAACTGGGGCTACGGGCGCCTGCCACAACGCTCAGCTGTTTTTTTGTTGCAGTTCGGCCGGGGCCGGGTTTGAACCTGCCACCCTCGGTATATGGGGTCGGCACCCTACTCACTGAGCCTTTTAACCGAACACAAATTTTACAGGAAAAATCTTTTTATTTTATTAAAACACTTTTGTTTGTCTTTTATATTCTTATTTTATTTTTCTTTTTTAAAGAATGTATTAAAAATGCCCAAGAATAGGCCGGGCGTGGTGGTTCATGCCTGTAATCTCAGCACTCTGGGAGGCGGAGGCGGAGGCGGGTGTATTGCTGGAGAAAGAGCGAGACCTGTCTCTACTAAAAATAGAAAAAATAAAACTAGCCAGGCGTTGTGGCAGGCACCTGCTACTGCGGAGGCTGAGGCAAGAGGATTGCTCAAGTCCAAGAGTTTGAGGTTGCTGTGAGCTATAACGCTGCAGCTCTATGCTCAGGGCAAAAGAGTGAGACTCTGTCCAAAAAAATAAAATAACAAAGAATAAAGTAAGTTTCAAGGAAATAATCCTCCCAAATTGACCGGCACAACTGGGGCTAGTGAGCCATTAGGGCTAAACTGACTGCTGCATAGGAGGTGATTGGCAAGAGGTTACTAGGGGGGCGGGGGTCCAGTAGACCAGCCTGTTATGAAGGGTATGGTCATGTTCCTTCGTCTGCAGCTTCTGCCCACATGTGGGATTTGGGGGGAGTTTCTGATGGGGTGAAGTGGGGACCCTCCTTCTGCTACCTGGGTGCTTTTCTGGGTGTGTCTAGGTAGTCTCCTAGGCATGCTCCTGATAAGTAACAGTATTTAGCGATAAACACACTTGGATCCAAACTCAGAATCTGTTGTTCAACATACTGTGTGACATTTGACAAATTGACCTCAGTTTTCTTCCTTATAAAATGCAACAGTACCCACCCTATGTGTTTGTTGTGAGATAATATGTAATGCTTGTCACACTTGCTGCATTAAATTCACTATATTGTTTAAAGTCATACTAGTTACCTTAGTCAAACTACTAGTAAGATTAAAGTTAGGTGGAAGAATTTGTTAAAATTGAATTTTTGAACGTAAAAGGATTGAGCCTACTATGGTCACCTTTAAACAACATTTTTCATCCATTCAAAAATTAGACACAGGCTTTAAAATCTGGAAGCAAAGGAAGCTTAAACCTTAATGGGAATAAAAATAAAAATAGTAGGCCTACAGTTGGAATTTGTGGGTTCAAATGCATTGAGTGTAGATCACTAGCTCTCAACATAGCCCCAGTTCTCAATTCCTACAGAGTTGAGAGTGTCTTGCTGGCTTCTCTGGAGCTTGTGGGTTCTTCATCTTTTTCTGGGACACTGGATTTTTTTCTAAGACATTTGCAAAATGCGAGGTAGTAGTTTAAAGTTTGACTTTGTCTTTTAAAGAATCAGATCCACTCAAGTTGTGGCATAAGTGGTAACAGCTGAGATTAATCTTTTGTGGTGCGTGGATTTACTATTCCCTTCTGTATTTTATAGGAGGAATTGGGAAAGAAGGAGTCCTGAGGGGGATGTGGGCAGTGGGCATCCCAGTCTGGCAGGGGAGCAGGTGTGTTTACATCTCCTGCCAGCAGGAGGAGCTCTGCTGATAGCCTAGTTCTGCTGCCCTCAGAATTGAGGCCTCCATCATTGGAGGCCCAGAAAGTGAAGTCAATTGTGGCTGCCCTCATTTTTCAAGATTACTCTAGTCTTCATTTCATTTCTCTCTCTATCTCCTAGCCTGGGGTGCAGTGGCCCAGTCATAGCTCACCACAACCTTTTGGTCTCAAACAATCCTGCTTCAGTCTCCCAGGTAGTTGGGACTCAAGGCATGCCAGTTTTTAAATTTTTTAAAATTATATTTTGTAGAGAAGAGGTCTCGTTATTACTCAGGCTGGTCTGGCACTCTTGGCCTCAAGTGATCCTTCTGCCTTGGCCTCCCAAAGTGCTAGGATTACAGGCTGAGCCAAAGCACCTGTGCTGCTTATCTTTTTAAGGTTCTATTTCAAAAGGTGCCCACTTCCTTTCCCAACTGATTTATCCATTAGGCACAATGCCTGGAGCCCATAATACTTTTAGGAGGCACAAAAATGTTTCATTTCTAAAGTCAGAAGAAAGGAAATATTAATACTATATTAAGTTTATACCAATTCAGATGTAAAATATGATTTTTTTTTTTTTTGGTAGAGACAGTGCCCTGGCGTCACACAGCTCACAGCAACCTCCAACTCTTGGGCTTGGGCGATTCTCTTGCCTCAGCCTCCCGAGTAGCTGGGACTCCAGGTGCCCGCCACAATGCCCGGCTATTTTTCTGTTTTGCAATTCAGCCGAGGTCAGGTTTGAACCCCCCACCTTCGGTATATGGGACCGGCACCCTACTCAATGAGCCACAGGCGCTGCCTAAAATATGATTTTAATTAAACAATTTATGTATTCATTTTTATGAAGGGAGGGCTTAACAAAGGCAAAAGTTTTTAGAAACTAAAAATTCACAATGTGGCCCTTCTTTTTCCCCTCACTGTTTTGCAAACTCTGCCAGGCCCATTCAGAGTGGGAACAATTCCCCCGGCTCCTATCTTACTTCTAGACTTCCCTGACCTCTCTTCACCCAGCACAGCTGGATGCGCTCACCATGGCCTGCAGGAACAGGACCACCAAGTGACAGGGAATTTTTCCTTCCTTTCTCCTTAGCTTGATTTTGTCCTGAGTACTTCCACCCACCAGTTCCCCCCTTATCCATCCTCTCCCCCATTTGCTCCCTTATGATGACAGCAACTTATTAGACTTATGTAGAAGTGAGTTGGAATTATCCACTATATTTCAAAATTTTCTGGACATTAAAACCTGCATCTCATTTATCTGCACAAGGAAACCCACCTTCAACTCAAAAGCCTTATCCGATTTTGTTTTATATAGAAATCTAAATTGTTATATGCTAAAAAAAAAGATACAATGCTGAGTACCATTGTGTAAAATTTTTTCCCTTGGTTTTTGAAAAATTCCATAAGGAAGATAGTTACTTAATATTAGGTTATTAATTATGGATGTCCAGTTTCCTTAAGTACTAAGTTTGACAGTTGATACCTTTGACATTTCACTTTGATACTTCTTATTTTGTTTTTATTGTGATGGTACATCCTCAGTTTTTCAAAGGAACGATTTGGCTTGTGATTATTTTTCAAAAAAAAAGTTTTAAGGGCGGCGCCTGTGGCTCAAAGGAGTAGGGCACTGGCCCCATAAACCAGAGGTGGCAGGTTCAAACCCAGCCCCGGCCAAAAACTGCAAAAAAAAAGTTTTAAAGCAATTTTTGTGAAACCGTGGATAAGTCAAAAATTGTTATAATGACTTGCGAAAGGTCACCCAGACAGAGATGATAGCAGAGCAGGGACCACGTGAAGCTTGAGACCATATCCCTCCTACCCATTCCTTACTGTAACTGCGTGCCTACTTTTCAGCTTGTATCTGTATTCCACAAGAGTGCTAAATGACAGAATGAAGCTGTCTTGTTAATAACAAAGCCATCTGTATTAGGAAAGGGGTTGTGGGATAGGAAGAAAAAAGATTTCCATATACTTACTGTTTGTCAGATAATTTTCTTAATATTGTGAGTAACAGTTTAACTTTCTTTATTCTCTTTGATGTTTTTATGGTTACAAAAGTAATATAAACTTCATAAAAATTTAAGCAATATTGTCACATAAAGGCCCAAGCAAATTATTCCCTTCTATTTTATTACCTTCATATACTTATGTCATTCTGAACCTAATATGAATGATCCCTGATAAGAAATTTGGGATTAGTATTACTTAGTAAGTGAACCCATTCCTTTCCCTGGTGCTTTTTGGATGGGTTTGCTTTATTAAAAAAAGGTTAGCTATTGTTTCTAGGCAGCTTTATTATTTTCTCCTAGTGACTCTTTGCAACTCTCTTACCATTTCCCTTGATTGACTACTCCTGGAACATTCTGAGTTTACCAAAGCCCCAATTTATAATTGCCACCACCCCCCTCACAGTTAGAAAGCCCAGAGTGAGAGGAAAGAGAACTCAGAGGCCTCTGGTGCCCTGACGCAGTGTGCAAACCTGCACCTGTGGGTGGTGGGGACAGGGGGACATGGAGGAGGGCACTCTCTACCCAAGAGGGGCAGCTGGCTCCTCAGTTCCAGAGGGTTGTCATATCACATGGGACCTCAGTTCCTGCAGCCGATTATTTTACTTGTCCATTTTTAAGAGAACCAGAAATCGAGTTTTATGTGAATTTTCTTATTAAAAAAAATTGATCTGACTTTATAAAATACCCTGTTTGCCAAACACACCAGCATATGGCCTGTGGCCTAAAAGTAGTCAGAAGCAGCTGGACCTAAAACTTTTGGGATTGGGAGAAAGGGGTAGTAGGATTCCTCTCCGTGGGGGTTTGCTGGTGTCTGAATTAAGGTCACAGAGGAAACTGTTGGCAGACAACTAAGTGTCTCAGATCATCCCATTTTCTGTTTATCCTTCCGTTTGGCTAACCTGAGGAAGAATGCCATTTCCTTCTACTCTTTCAGGAGCTCATCTCTTGCTTTTAGTGTACACTACGCGTAATTTGTGCTTTAAGATTACCATCCTGTTCATGAAGAGTTCAGTTTTTCCCATGGGCTAAGTGCAATTGATTGGCTACTTCATGACAGGTGTATTCGGAGCCTCGCATCTTCCAAACCCTTTTTTATTGGCCCTAAATCTCTCCCCCTTCCCTTGCACCTCCCAAGCTGAAATCAGCATCTTTGCTTGGGCTGCTGGAATCTGACCTTGCATCAGGTTCTGGATAAGCTCTGTTAGAACAGCCAGAGGTAGAGAGACCAGGAGTGGTTACTCTTGTGTAATCCCAGGCAAGTGTCAGTATCTGTTGCCAAATACTGAAAGAGAAGCCAGTTCCAGCTGATCACCATAAAAGCTTTCCCAGCCCTTGTGACTTCAGAGGCGGAGAAGCAGGGCAGCCTGAGAAATGTGTGGAAGGGCTGCAGGAGGGATCCACCTTTGTAAGCTGAGGCAGTCTACTCTATTGACTATCAGTATGCACAGGTGAGTCCTTTTTTCAGAAAGCAAAAAATGTGTGGAGACAACTTTGCTTGTATTTCCATACAAATTTCATGTTAAAATGAAATCCAGAGAAAACCTCAGTGGGGAGATGCAATGCTTCCACCTAGAGATTTTTAGATTTCAGTTTGTCACCCGCTCCCCACTCCAGGAGGACAGAGTTTGTTTGCTGTTCTGGTGAAGCTAAACAGTAGTTGAACAGTTGACTTCATTGGAAAACGATATTATTTTGAAATGAGACTTGGTTTCCCAGGTCAGTGACCTGCTGAGAGAGAAGCAGTGGGTCTGCGCCTGGATTTCAGAGTCACAGTGCTGCCGCGGCTCTGAGCAGCCCGTGAGGAACGAGAGCATGTCTGCTTTCAGGCTGTGGCCTGGCCTGCTGATCATGCTGGGTTCTCTCTGCCCCCGAACTTCATCGTGTGGCATTTCAACACATATTGAAATAGGTGAGTACTGGTGTGTAGTACAGTAAATCTGTCAGGAGACATGAAGGGAGAGGTTGAAGATCCATCCTGTGTGTTGATGCAGTTCCCCCCTACCCCGCCGTGCTGAGTAGCCTGACAGTGGGAAGGAGAAGGCTGGGACTGCATGGTCCAGGCTGGGTCAGTGGAGGGGCAAGTCACCAAGACTCCTGCTGCCCTTTTGGTCACGGGGTTGCTGGGTGTTTCTCTGGGTGGGGATGAATACGTTGCAGTGAAGCAGAAGAACTAATAGAATGGGAAAGGAGAAAGATGTAGCATAAGGTACTAGGGAGGGATTTATTTTTGTCGTTTTACATTTCCAAAGACGGTCAATTCCAAGTATATGTAAAGAGCCGTGTGTGGCTAAGGAAGTGGCTCCCCTGAGTCATATTGGCTTTAGAGGTGCTTGGCTTCTGGAATGTCAAAGAAGCAAGGGAATTTGGATGATCATTGGCATTCGAGGTGCCCAGGAAGATGGGAGGAGAGAGCTACAGCCGGACTACTGACCTCAGGGGCAAAGGCACAGGTATCTGATACAGCTAGGGGGGAGCACGATGAATTGTTTTTAAAATTTTTTCAGTTTTTATTGAAAAATTTTATTTATAATTGACAAATTGTATAAATTTAAGTTGCACAATGTGATGTTTTGATATATGTACACATTGTGAAACAACCCTCACAGTCAAGCTCACTAATATATCCCCTCACATAGTTACCTTTTTTATTCTTGCGTGTGTGGTGAGAATGCTTTACTCTCTTAGCAAAAAGGTTGGTTCTTAGATGAAGAGTATTTGTAGCATTTTTTACCTATAATTGCATTCCACAGCAATTTTTAGATTATTTTCAGATATATCTGGTGTTCTGAGTTTTCTTTAGGTTAGATAAAAACAACAGTATTGTATGGTTATACCATCACCAGACATTATAAAGCATAACAAGACTGTAGATAAAATATGGAGCTTTATCAGTGTGAAATAGACCTAGATCTTGAGCTGTGACTATCGAGAACCTACAATCACAGACTTTTTCAATCTGAAGGGACAGCAGAGATAACTGAGTCCAGTTCTGACATTTTACAGATAAGGAAACTGACACTAGAGAGTTTTACAGTTAACTTGTTGGTGGCCTGGTCTAGAATTACATGTCCTGACAGCTAGTCTAGCGTTCTTCCCATTAAACATTTATTGCTTAGCCATATGTAGGCCCAACTACTTAGGAGGCTAAGGCAGGAGGATCACTGGAGCCCAGGCATTGTAGGCTGCAGTGAGCAATTGACACGACTGCACTCCAGCCTGGGAGACCGAGCAACACCCTGGCACTTAAACAAACAAACAATATTTATTTATTTGCAGTTTCGTAAAAGAAGTCAGGAAACAATAATGGAAAAGAGAATCAGACTTAGATTCTAACGTGTGTGTGCCACAATAATGGAAAAGAGAATCAGACTTAGATTCTAACGTGTGTGTACCAGCTCTGCTGTTAGATGTGTGTCTGAGTAATTTACCTTACCTACCGCTCTTTTCCTCTGCCGTGAAATGAGGGACTTGAACTTCTTCATCAATTCTAAAGTGTCT
Organism: Arctocebus calabarensis; assembly: GCA_963573935.1. Lineage (NCBI taxonomy): Eukaryota > Metazoa > Chordata > Mammalia > Primates > Lorisidae > Arctocebus > Arctocebus calabarensis. The sequence continues at coordinate 45,909 of CAUYON010069219.1, forward strand.
TCAAATTCTTAAGTTCTGTGAGGTCAAAATTGCCAGAGTGAACTGAAGAGGGACAAATATAAATGGAAATATTCAATGTTTTAATCCTTAGAGTCTAAAAAATCTGCAACACGGATCACATGAAATTTTAATGAAATCAAATAATTGCTTGCCTTTCTTCATTAAGTGCCAAAGATCCTAATGGATAGTTAAAGATATATATATGATATGTAAATAAATATATAAAATATATAAGTGTATATAAAAATATATAAAAACATAATGAAGGCAACTCCTAAAATAGCACAGATTCTGAGAAATTTCTGTTTAAAAGGAGACTAAAACTTCATCATTTATTTACTAATAACTTAGATGATTTTATGAATATTTTCATTCGCTTACTCATTTCTTATAAGGGGTCTGAGTAGAAGGTTGGCATTCTTTGAATTAGGTCATAAGAATTGGCCTCATTCCAGCCCATACTCCGTGGTTAGGGCGCTGGCCACAACATCGGGGCTGGCTATTTTGAACCTGGCCCAGGCCTGCCAAACAACAATGACAACTACAACAACAACAACAAAAAATAGCCAGGCATTGTGGCAGGTACTGTAGTCCCAGCTACTTGGGAGGCTGAGGCAACAGAATCACTTAAGCCCAAGAGTTTGAGGTGGTTATGAGCTGTGACACCATAGCACTCTAAAGAGGGCGACATAGTGAGACTCTATTTCAGAAAAAAAAAAAAAAGAATTGGCCTCATTCAGCATAAACCCCTGGAATTCTACATATAGGCTATTTGTGTGGACTATGACTTATCTCTTAGGATGTCAAAACTTATAATGTAATAGTGGCTATATTGTTTTGTATGAATTGAATTTAAAAACTGAATGTGTTTCACAACTGAAATAAAATATTACCTTGGGTGTCTCTGTACGTCAAGTCTCTGGAGATGCAGGCTATGGGGGTGGGGCCATCTAGGACTAGGTAACCTTCTGAGATGATTTTGTCCTTCCAAAGTGGTCTGTCCATGTAAAAAAACATCTGGGGAATTGCTGATTTAGCCCAGGGGTTGGGCCTTATATCATATTTTCTACTTAGGCTTATCTACCTTAGTTCTGAGGCAAAATGTGATGATGACAATTCTCTTTCTTGCCCTCCTTCCATGCGTCAGCCACTGTGCTTATTGCTTAGTGTTTATTTTCTGTGATTCTCTCAACAACCTAGAAGTTGGGTTTTTTTTTTTTTTACTCAATTTTTCATAGGGAACTGAGGCCTAGAAAGGTTAAATAACTTGCCCAAGTTGAGCAAGTTGTTGAGCTAGTTAAGCAGAAACTTTAAATTACCATGTAAATTTGATTAGTATTATAACAGTCTAAACAATGTACCAATCTAGTAGTGCCTATTAAAAATTGTAAGTGAATATAGATGTAATTTTCACTTCCTGCTTCCTTGACAGTTACAACCATAAAACTGTAGGTTTTCCCCCAAAAATATCTCTAGTAAGTTTTGTTTTCAGTTTTGGTTGAACTTGATTAATTTGTATGTTCCTTTCTCTCAGGACACAGAGCCCTGGAGTTTCTCCATCTTCAAAATGGACGTGTTAACTACAAAGAGGTATAAAGCTTGATTTTTATTTTATTCCTTGTGCATTAACTTTGTTCTGTAGATACCAAATAATAAAAGTCCATACCAGATACTGAAGCAGTAATTTTTAGAGTCATTTTTATTTCTTTATGAAACATTAATATTATGATTTTTAAAAAATATTATGGTTAAAAGGCATACATCTCCTCCAAGTGTTACTTGAACATTTTATACATGTTTTATATGAATCACATTTTAAAATTTAAAGATTTTAATATGAATCATAATCTGAAAAATATTTGAGAAAGAATTTTTTTAAATGGGCAGCTTTTTGTTTTTATAAAGAGAGGTCATTCTTAAGGGAAATCCTCTATTTTCTACTTCTTGTTACTGTGTGTTGTATATAAATTGTATCATTAAGAGTAGAAAGAATTGGCTTGGCGCCTGTGGCTCAGCGGGCTAAGGCGCCAGCCACATACACGTGAGCTGGCGGGTTCGAATCCAGCCTGGGCCTGCCAAACAACAATGATGGCTGCAACCAAAAAATGGCTGGGCGTTGTGGCGGGCACCTGTAGTCCCAGCTACTTGGGAGGCGGAGGCAAGAGACTCACTTGAGCCCAGGAATTGGAGGTTGCTGTGAGCTGTGATGCCACGGTACTCTATCCAGGGTGACAGCTTGAGGCTCTGTCTCAAAAAAAAAAAAAAAATGAGAAAAAAAATTTTTTTTGGTTTTATAACTTTAATGTTTCTGGCAATCACCAGTTAGAATCAGTTACAATCCACGTTGACTGTACATTTTTGAAAGTGGTAACAGGTACATAGGTAACTAAAATATAGAGCTTGTTTGTTGAATCTTCATCTTCATTACATTTTCTGGACAACCGCACATGGGTACGGTATAGGACATTCCTTATACCTTTGGCCCAGACACTTTTGTTGAGCCTGGTATCAATATGCATGTCTCGAGTCCCCCATCTCTCTTTTTTTTTTTTTGAGACAGTCTTACTTTGTCGGCCTCTGTAGAGTACAATGGCATCACAGCTCACAGCAACCTCCAACTCCTGAGCTTAGGCGATTCTCCTGCCTCAGCCTCCCGAGTAGGTGGGACTACAGGCGCCCGCCACAATACCCGGCTATTTTTTTGTTGCAGTTTGGCTGGGGGCGGGTTTGAACCCACCATCCTCGGTATATGGGGCTGGCACCCTACTCACTAAGCCATAGGCACTGCCCGAGTCCCCATCTCTTTCGTGGCAGATTTCCAGATCTCTTTGAGTGCCCAAGGGGCATACTTGAAGCCCACTCCAAGCCCAGTGCAGTTGTGAATATTGATGTTGTATTTGGGTTCACCACTTATTGATGGCAGAATGGCCCTTCTCGCCACCCTTGTGTCATCCATTCTGCCAGGGCCCATGTTGGAAATAAAAGAGTCCCTTTTTTGCATTCTTTTCTTTCTTTCTTTTTTTTTTTTTTTTTAGCTGACCTGGGCCAGGTTCAAACCTGCCAGCCTCAGTGAATGTGGCCGACGCCCTACCCACTCAGCTATGGGTGCTGCCCCACCTTTTCTGTATTCTTGAGCAGATAGGGAAATTTTCCTGAGTTACTGGAATCACTGTCTTATGGTCTCAGAGTATATAGGTGAGTGCTGAAATGATAGAAATCAATACTATATTAAAACTGCTGATTAGTGTCTTCCATTTTTACTGGGAGCCAAAGGAAAGCTTTTTAGTCAATTACTGAATATCCTGGTGTGCTTCTGTCTTTTAGTACTTGGATATGTTTGCCTATTATATTATTAAATCCATGGGCATTTCCATGACTTCCAGAGCTCTTCCTGCTGGTTTTAATGCTATTCTTTTAGTTTTGTTCTTAGTTTAGAGAAAGATCTTGGTAATAGATTTGTTGGTCTGGTTGCTTAGCAGCTTGCTGTGATTATGTAGCTTGGAACAGATACATTGCCGTTTGAAAATCTTGGTTTCTGTAGGTATATATTGCATCAGTCTTAGAATTGAAAACTTTTTTGCTATTGCAGTGCAAGTACAAATGAATAATTCTATAGCATTTGATAGAAAATATCTTTATGTTCATGTAATGCTTTGTCCTTTGTGTTTTTTTCTAGTTTTTCCCTTGCCCTTATAACTTGTGGTACAGTCTTATTTATAAACATTGCAAAGTCAGTAAACCTTCATAAAAGAGTTGTTAAGGTTTTATTTAGATGCATGAAATGAGGAGCTGGTCTAGAATATTGAAGAAATGGGTAGGCTGGACATAAGAATCTTTTAATGGTATTTCTCAGCACATTTCAATTTTCAAATGAAATTTAACTTTTTATTTCACTTCCTCAATAATTTTCATAACATCCAGTTGGTGTCTTTCTTTCTTAACTGTTAAATGAAGATCTTATTTCCTCAGTGGTTCCCAGTTAAAGTCTATTTGGAATAGAACTGTCTGTAAGTGCACTGTCTTTACTGTAGTATCAGTAGGTCTTAGGGCCGGGAGGGGAATATAAAGCCTGAAATTCACTATACAGAACACAGTAGCAAATGATTTTTCCTTTGCCCTCCTCACTGTGAAGGTGGTGTATTGTCTCTGTGATGCCAGAATGTGGTACAACATAATCCTTTGCCTATACTTAGTATAAATTTATTAGACATAGTCCCTGCACGCAGCCCAGCAGAGAGCCCTGCATTACAGAAATAATTCTTGTGCTGCTGAGCTGGCCATTTCCCTGCTTAATCACTTGTGTGACGTCGTCTGTGCTATTGGTAGGAAATGTGCTGACCATGTCCTGCATTTTAAGAGGCAGTTGCAACAAAGGCATTAACTAAAAATGAAATAAAAAATAGACCTTTTAAGTTACATTGTAGGTCTTCAGAGTCCAAAGGATTAACGTGGCAAAAGGGTCATATTAATCAATAGGTTTGACTTGAAGAATCACATTTTGTAGTTGGGCATCTAGTTATCAGCTGATATACTCATTCCTAATTGTTTTCTTCCCTGCTCCAGAGTAATTGCAGAGCCGAGGAAGAAGTAGGTAAGCAGAAAGAAGGTATTACATTCAGAAGTCTGACATGTTTTCTAATTTTCAAATAAGTCTCTAACATTTCAAGTTTGTTTTTATAATAAGGATCACACAAACCATTCATTGTTGGCTTGAGATTCTTTTAATGGTAGCTATAAATGGACAAGTTGAGACGTTGGTCATTGATGGCTATACTGAATTGCTAGTGATCTTTTGTTGAGGGAAAAACAGCAGGACCCCTAATGTATTTTTGATTTCTTGGTAGAAAGATGGATACTACAATGCTGAATTTGCGGAATCTGTTTGAGCAGCTTGTGCGCCGGGTGGAGATTCTCAGTGAAGGAAATGAACTCCGTAAGTCATTCTGAGTTGGCATGTGCAAAGAGAAAAACACATTTCACAGTTGGGTTTTCTACACAGCTGAAGTGTGTTCCAGTCTTACAGTTGGTTTTCATTTGAGTTACCAAAAAGAAAGTGATGGTCACTTAATCATTATCAAAGCCTAATGGTCACTAAAATTTTTTTAGAGTTGTTCTTAAATGGATTTTACGCAGACCTTTTTTTTAATCAAGGTTCTTTTTCCACTGAATAGTTGGTATTAGTTGCCAATTTCATTTTTTACCATGAACTGGGAAAAATCTGGATATCCAAGGATGTTGGATATTGGATGTTGTTGTTTTTTCTTCAGTAGTTGTCTATTATTATTATTATTATTTTGTTGTTGTTGTTTGAGACAGAGCCTCAAGCTGTTACCCTGGAGAGAGTGCTGTGGCATCACAGCTCACAGCAACTTCCAATTCCTGGGCTCAAGCGAGTCTCCTGCCTCTGCATCCCAAGTAGCTGGGACTACAGGCACCCGCCACAATGCCTGGCCATTTTTTGATTGCAGCTGTCATTGTTGTTTGGCGGGCCCGGGCTGGATTCGAAACTGCCAGCTCAGGTGTACATGGCTTGTGCCTTAGTCCGTTGAGCCACAGGCGCTGAGGCCTAGTTGTCTTATTATTTTTTTATCTGGGGCTTTCTCTGTGTTTTATAAAACATTTGTAATTGAAGAAGGAAAAAGTCACAATTTTCTTTTTGCAGGAAAGACAAGGCATTTGCTTTTACTACGCCATATATTTGATACTTAGTAATAAAGGATTGAGATAGGTTAGAAAGCTGGGAGAAAAAAAGAGATGCTGATAGAGGGAACAGTCTGGGAAGTAAATTAGCAAGAAGGAAAAGTGGGGCTGATGGTATGTGATCTAAGGGAATTATTCTCTACCGGCTTCTCTTTGTGTTGCTATCCTCTCCTAATTTCAGACTTTCATTAATATCTAATTTAGTAAATGTTGCTCTAAAGTCAGCCTCCCTGGTATAATACAAATGTAAAAACTGTATCTTAAACTTTTTTTTAATTCCCATAGTATTTAGTATGACATCTTGCTTATGCCATTCAATATTTTCTTTAAATTGATTGATGTTTTTAATAGCTCTTATCCACTTACAGGCCTTTCAAAACAATATTCTATTTTCTCTCTCTAATAGCTACTGCATGACCCTGTCATTTGGTACCAGCTCAGTAACCATGATAGCATACTAATTAGTATTCTCTTTGAGGTCACACCATCTCAGAAGATGGATTGCTTTGGAGTCTGGTGGGGAAGAGTATGGAGTAAGATCTTAAAATTCAGGTTCATTGAGCAAATATTTTATTGGAATCTCTCATTTTTTCTAACATATATTGAGTTAGGGAAAGGGATAACTAAATTGTTTCATGGAGGAAAGTAGGGTTCAAGTTGAGCCTTAAATGTAAGGTAGGATCCTAATAGGCAGAGATGAAAGAGGGCCTTTTAGATCAGGCACCAACCTGTGTGGAGGCAAGAGGGTGTGGGGCTTGAGAGGGGTAGGAGTAAGGGGGAGTGACATAATTCAGAGCTGTGCCATGGGAAAATTACTCTAGCAAAGGAGTGGGCTGCATTAGAGGTTGAGGCTTGGAGACTGACTAGGAATTAGATGTTTGCCACAGCTCAGGAAGAGGCAGTAAGAGCTATAACAGGAATGTTGGTTATGAAGATAGACATACAGGGAAATCAGTGGAAGAGATGTGATTATAACGTCTCTAGGAGGAGGCAGCTGATAGGAGGAGGCAGCTGATAGGATGTGGGGCCAGAAGGAAGAGTCTGTTTAGAGTGTTGATAACTTGTGCTGGCTTTTACTCATTCTGTGTCTGTTTCTCCATGTGTAAAACAGGAACTTAAATGTCTTTATCTTCTTTGTGAGAATGCTGTAAGGATTTAGGGATAAATTGACATATTAGTTGTGAAAATACTTTAAAAGTGATTATACCAAAAAAACCCCAAAATCAAGATACCTGTTTTTATAGGTATGCTTATTTGAAAGCAAATTTTTATTTTCCCATTGATTTCTATTATTATTCTTATTATTATTTTTTTTTTTTTTGAGACCGAGCCGCAAGCTATCAGCCTGGATACAGTGCTGTGGCATCACAGCTCACAGCAACCTCCAATTCCTAATTCCTGGGCTCAAGTGAGTCTCTTGCCTCCGCCTCCCAAGTAGCTGGGATTATAGACACCCGCCACAACACCCGGCCATTTTTTGGTTGCAGCCGTCATTGTTGTTTGGCGGGCTCGGGCTGGATTCGAACCCGCCAGCTCAGGTGTCCGTGGCTGGCGCCTTAGCCTGTTGAGCCACAGGCGCTGAGCCTGATTTCTATTATTAAATACATTTCACTCCCACTTCTAAATCTCAAATGTGGAAAGTTGGCTTTTGAGAAACTAAAGTGGCTCAGTGTTTTCTAGCCTCTAAAATCTTATTTGTGGTCAGGCGCAATGGCTCATGCCTGTAATCCTAGCACTCTGGGAAGCCAGGGCTGGTGGATTGCCTGAGCTCAGGACTTCAAGACCAGCCTGAGCAAGAGTTGAGATCCTGTCTCTAAAAAAAAAAAAAAAAAATAGCTGGGCATTGTGGCAAGCTGTAGTCCCAGCTATTTGGAAGGCTGAGGCAAGAGGATCATTTAAGCTGAAGAGTTTGAGGTTGCTATGAGCTATGACACCACAGCACTCTACCAAGGACGACAAAGTGAGACTGTCTCAATTAAAAAAAAATCTTACTTGTGTTTTCATCACAGTGTCTGTCCTCTTTTTAGATCCTTAGGAATTCCTCCCATGCTTAAGTATCCCTTGACTCCTTATTTTTGCCTTTCTTCATAACTTCATTCCTCTTTCTCCTTTTTGTATAGCTTTTAAAAAGAGTCAAGTCCGAAGTTACTGGGAGATCAGAAAGAAAATTAATATTTAAATAATTATGGGGGGTACTTGTGGCTCAGTGGGTAGGGCACTGGCCCCGTATAACGAGGGTGGCAGGTTCAAACCCCGCCCTGGCCAAACTGCAACAAAAAAATAGCCAGGAGTTCTGGCGGGCACCTGTAATTCCACGGCACTCTACCGGGGGCGACAAAGCAAGGTTCTGTCTCAAAAAAAATAATAATAATAATAATTAGCCTAAGTATTCTGTTATCTTTTCTCCAGTCTATATGGCTTTTATGTTCTGTTTTTATTTATTTATATACAGTAGAACCTCTGTAAGTTGACCACCCAAAGGACTGTAAAAGGAACTAGGACTGATATACTAATACATACATGGGGTGAACGTCTAGCCTCTGAAATTAGGAGGGTTTAATCAATTTAAGGAGGTTGTTATCTATGGGGCTTCTACTGTATTTTAATTTCAGATATAGGAGTTTTTCTCATGAAACAGAAGGTAGTACAAGTATGAAAATATATGCTTTGGGGAAGTCTAAAAGGATTTAATGTGGAACAAAGTGATTAGGAAAGGATTCATAAAGCAGATGGGTCTTGGTAAGTGTGTATATAAAGAAGAGTAGCTAAGCCATTCCATTTGGAGTGCATAGCTTGGTCTTAAGAAGGCAGAGATGAATATAAATCAGTTCTAGGACAGGGACAGACTGGTTTACCTAGAGAGATATTTAACGGTAAGGTTGTGGTAGTCTTGGATGCACAGAATTTAGGCTTGGTGCCCGTAGCACAGTGGTGTGGCACCAGCCACATGCACCGAGAGTTGTGGGTTTGAACCGGGCCGGACCAGCTAAACAACAATGACAACTGCAACAAAAAAATAGCTGGGCATTGTGGCAGGTGCCTATAGTTCCAGCTACTTGGGAGACTGAGACAAGAGAACAGCTTAGGCCCAAGAGTTTGAGGTTGCTATGAGCTGAGAAGCCATGGCATTCTACCGAGGGTGATGTAGTAAGACTCTGTCTCAAAAAAAAAAAAAAAAGATAAATTTCCCAGAGTTTAAATTTGACGTGAACAACAGCTCTTCATCAATTTGTTCAACACTTATATGCAAGTGCCTACCATGTGCTAGACAAGCCGGAAGGCACTGGAGATAAAAAAGCAAAAGAGACAAAGGGTCCTTACTCTTAAGAAGCTTAGGTAGCAGGGAAGACAAAAGGAAGAGCCTATGTCAAGGCTCTGGGAGAGGGAACTGAAAAAAAGGCCAGGATTTCTATAACCACTTAAATCTGTGTGCTGAACTATGAACCTGATTTATATTTGTTATTTATTTTTATTTATTTATTTATTTATTTATTGTAGAGACAGAGTTTACTTTATTGCCCTCGGTAGAGTGCCATGGCATCACACAGCTCACAGTAACCTCCAACTCCTGGGCTTAGGCGATTCTCTTGTCTCAGCCTCCCCAGTAGCTGGGACTACAGGCGCCCCTCACAACGCCTAGCTATTTTTTGGTGCAGTTCGGCCAGGGCCGGGCTTGAACCTGCCACCCTCGGTATATGGTGCCGGTGCCCTACTTGATGAGCCATAGGTGCCGCCCTTAATTTTTATTTTTTTAGAGAATGAATCAATGATTATCCTCAATTTGTTTTAAAGAAATTTTCTACCTCCTTCACTTTTAATAGATGTACTTTATAGTTGTATGTGTGTGTGTATAACTTTTTTAAGTGGGTACTGAATTTAATAAAGCCTTTGTAATTTGAATTTAATAAATGACAGGCTAGTACCAAGTTGAATTGTGATTTATAAGTGACTCCTACAATGCCATATTTATTGATCTCTACCATCCCCCAATTTTTCCTGGTTTGTGGTGGTCCTAGGTGCCTTCTCACCTAGTCCTAGTAAACTTCATTCCCAGCAGAATTGTACATAAAAGTAACATCTTAATCGGATATATAAATGTTGTGGTTTGGGTTGAATATAAGTTAAACCCGTAATCTAATTTTATATATATATATATATTTTGTAGAAAAAAATATATATTTTTATCACCCTCGGTAGAGTGCTGTGCTGTCACAGCTCATAGCAACCTCAAACTCCTGGGCTTAAAGCAATTCTCTTGCCTCAGCCTTCCATGTAGCTGGGACTATAGGCGCCCACCACAATGCCTGACTATTTTTTGTTGTTGTTGCAGTTTGGCCGGGGCTGGGTTTGAACCCACCACCCTCAGTATATGGGGCCAGCTCCCTACCCACTGAGCCACAGGTGCTGCCCAATAATTTATATTATTAAAACAAGACCTTTTTTCTCAAAATGAACTGATGTTTTGTTTGGTTTGAGTTCTAACTTCATCTGATTTAGAACTAACATGTATGCCAATTAATAATGAATAGGAATTAAAGTCAAAATTTAATAAGATTTATCAAAAAAGAGTATCCTAAAGAACAAACAAACCAGCAAAATTCATCAGATGAAAATCTTTTTCAAAAAAAATTTTTTTTTTTTTCAGTTTTTGGCTGGGGCTAGGTTTGAACTCACCACCTCCGGTATATGGGGCCAGAGCCCTACTCCTTTGAGCCACAGGCGCCGCCCCATTTTTTAGTTCAGTAAATATTTGAGTGTATGCATTTCTTTTTTTGAGACAGAGTCTCACTATGCTGCCTTTGGTAGAGTGCCGTGGTGTCACAGCTCACAGCAACCTCAAACTCTAGCTCAAGCGATTCTCTTGCCTCAGCCTCCCAAGTAGCTGGGACTACAAGTGCCTGCCACAATGCCCGGCTATTTTTTTGTTGCAGTTGTCACTGTTGTTTAGCTGGCTTGGGCTGGGTTTGAACCCTCAACCTGGAGCAATCTCAAACTCTTGGGCTTAAGTGAGTCTCTTACCTCAACCTCCCAAGTAGCTGAGACTACAGGCATCTGCCACAACGCCTGACTGTTTTTTTTTTTTTTCTTGTTGTTGTTGTTGCAGTTGTCATTGTTGTTTAGCAGGCCCCGCAGGGTTTGAACCCACCAACCTTGGTGTATGTGGCCGGCACCCTAACCACTGAGCTACGGGCACCGAGCCTGGTTTATTTCCTTATTTTTTTTTTTTTGAAACAGAGTCACTTTATTGCCCTTGGTAGAGTGCTATGGTGTCACAGCTCACAGCAACCTCCAACTCTTGGGGTTAGGTGATTCTCTTGCCTCAGCCTCCCGAGTAGCTGGGACTACAGGTGCCCACCACAATGCCTGGCTATTTTTTGTTGCAGTTTGGCCGAGGCTGGGTTCGAACCTGTGACCCTTCGTATATGGGATCAGCGCCCTACTCACTGAACCATAGGCGCCACCCCCAGAGCCTGGTTTATTTCTTTAAATTAAAAATAAAACAGTAACATATTCCAGACTATTAACTAAACCATCATATTATTGTTTAAAACTATTTGAATTGTGATGCTTAATTTTTTATCTTTGATGTCTGCATTGTCTAAGATAATGAAGTCATAATATCCTGTTTTGCTAAAATTTGTTGTTTACTAAAAACTAAAGTTTCCTTATGACTTGGATTCTCTAAAATGAGTTGGTGTCATAATTAGTAAGTTTGATATTTAGTCAAATTATTAAAATTTCTTTAAAATGACACACTAATGTTTCTGTACCCTTAGTTTAAATTCAGCTGGGAAAGTATACTTACCGAATAAGAATCTGCTAGCTTTGTGTGACTCTGGCCTAGTTTCAGCTGTAAACTGGGTTAGTTTGACCAGCAGCAGATGTATACCTTGGAACCTTCTTCCATGATGCTGGTAGAGAGCAATACTTAGAGATAGAGTGAGGTTCACTAGAAAATTGTAAGGCATTTTTGCAAATATATTGTAGAAGAATAGTCTTTGCCAATAGCAGGTGATAAGAATGAAGGTCACCAAGGTTATCTTGCTTTGAGTTGCTGCCTTGAAAGCAGTGCTTCTTTGCAAACATTCGAAGAGAGTTCACATGCTGCTATCTGTGACATTCCAAAAGCTAGTATGATGTCTCTTCCTGTTTTTCCATCTGGGATGTTTACATACCCTTCAGGGCAGTGTTAAACAGCAAAAGCAAATTGGCTCTTTACTTTTAAATCAATATTTATATAATTATATAGCTGAATGGAATTGCAGGCCTAGACATCTATAATATTACTCTATATCTACTGGAGCATATTATAGCCGTTACATTTGAATTTGCTGTTTAACATCTCTCTGGTGCAGCAAGGTGTAACTGTGAAGGAGGCTGATTTTGTTTTATAGCTGTAACTGCCCCGGTGTGTGACACTGCCCCAAAGGTATCCCCCTTTGATTGCCTTCTGTTCAGAAGCTTTCAGTGTTAGTGTTACATCTGGAGCCAGGTGACTAATGAGTTCCATATTCCATAGCACATGCCACTGGCTAAGCCAAAAGTAAGTGGCCTATTGAAAAAGGAATTGCTCCCCACAAAGCTCTCAGCTAAAATGATAAACATATCCAGGATCTGCTCCTGGTTATTTTCAGCTGGATTTGCCTATAGTTCAGCTGGTCCCTTAATTATGTATTTGGAGTGAGACTAACCATTTATTAGAGCAGTTATATTCTGTTTGGTGCTTGAATTATTAAAGCTTTCCCTCTTTCCTCAGAATTTATCCAGTTGGCGAAGGACTTTGAGGATTTTCGTAAAAAGTGGCAGAGAACAGACCATGAGCTGGGGAAATACAAAGATCTTTTGATGAAAGCGGAGACTGAGCGTGGCGCTTTGGATGTTAAGCTGAAGCATGCACGTAATCAGGTGGATGTAGAGATCAAACGCAGACAGAGAGCTGAGGCTGACTGTGAAAAGCTGGTGTGTATTATTTTTTATGCTGGATTGGTGATCTTGGGGGAAGGGGAAGCATCATCTGATAATTTTCACTTGCCAGATGTATACCCAGTTTCTTCCGTGTTAAAAAACTGAAATGGAAGGGCCAGGTACAGTGGCTCACACCTGTAATCCTATCACTCTGGGAGGCCAAGGTGGGTGGATTGCCTGAGCTCACAGGTTCTAGACCAGGCTGAGCCAGAGCAAGACCCTGTCTTTAATAATAGCTGGGCATTGTGGCAGGAACCTGTAGTCCCCGCTACTTGGAAGGTTGAGGCAAGAGAATCACTTGAGCCCAAGAGTTTGAGGTTGCTATGAGCTATGATGCCACAGTACTCTACCAAGAGCTACAAAGTGAGACTCTGTCTCAAAACAACAACAGCAACAACAAAAACTGAAAGTGACCCGTCCTTTGATAGCCTGCCCATTATTTGAGCTGAGCTTGTACCCTAGAATCTTGGTCTTTATAGTCTGAAATTAAATTTTTTGTTTTTAAGCTTGAAACTATTATATAGTAGATAACATTTCAAATGAGAATTTAAAGAATTAAAATTAGCGGGAAAGGGAAACCCTAAGTATTCAATCTGTCACAGGATAATGACCATCACTCATTGTTTATTATAAGTGCTAGCCAGAATATCTGTCCTTACTGTGAATAGCTGGTAATTTGTCCTTGATACGGGTAAGACAACTCTCTTTCCTTTATCACTGTTCTCTAATTCAGGGTAAAAGGCTAAATGTATTCAACTAGTTGAGCAATGTGAGTTATAAAACCCTTTCATTTTGATGTGCCAGGGTGGGTCATGGTGCAAAGAAAGCCTTTAGTAGGGGGGGATAATCCATCTTGGTACAGTGTTAGATGCCTCAGTAAGCTCAAATTGTCTGGTTCCAGTGCATTACAGCTTTGTATTCATTTTAATGCATTTTGCTCCACCGTTTAGAAAGGTGGGTGGTTGCTTTGATCTGTAGAAGCCAATAATTGTCCTGGTAAAATGACACTAAAGTGTTTTTGCTATTTGAAATCTATTTTGGGAGGCTGATTTTTCATTACTCTCTCTTGGATTGGCAGTTTTGATCCAAAAGTCTTATAGCAGAAACTCCAGTATTCTAGATGGAATTCATTTTACCAGTCAGAAATCAGAGACACAATCTGGGTTTGATGTGAATTAATATGCTATTGGTGTAGCAACCTTCTTGAAGGCCTGTTTGCATAATGCTGTGTTTTAATGTTTTCTGGTCTGCCTATCCCATAAATTTGAGGTGAAGCTTTCTCCCCTAGCTAGTTGTGATGTTTTACTCTGCCTTGGTCTATAGGAACGACAGATTCAGCTGATTCGAGAGATGCTCATGTGTGACACATCTGGCAGCATTCAACTAAGCGAAGAGCAAAAATCAGCTTTGGCTTTTCTCAACAGAGGCCAACCGTCTAGCGGCAATGCTGGGAACAAAAGGTGGTGGGACCACATCTGTTGTTATCTGATCACAAGCAACACAACTGTCAGAAGTTCTTTTTATCCAGACTCTTAAATACACTGCTTTTAGAATATGTGCTGAATAAAGCAGAAAAAGATTTTAAGGGTGGGTGGGGAATAAAGGCACAAGGACTTACCTTTTTATTTTATTTTTTACCTTTCCTTAGGATGTTGTTTTACCATGGGTAAAATTTTTATGTTGGCGCTAAATCGCACATCAATAACTAATCCTGCACACTGCTAAGAAACCTAAAGGTGGAAGTTGCAGTTCAGCAGTCCTTCAGTGTTTACTCTCCAGAGAGCTCTTGTAGCACTTCTTGTATAAAAAGGCTTCTGTGAGCCAAGACCAGACAATAATTTTGGTTCCACTGCACCGCTGTTTAAAATAGCCTCAACCAGGCTTTGAATTTAACAACCTCAATGCAATAAGTAGGGAAAGGTCAGCACTCTCAACAGCTATTTGTTTTGTTGCCTGGTTGTTTTATGGGGGTATCTTTATAACTAAGAAGATGTATAAGCTTTAATTTCTTAAAAAGTCAATGCTGGGTAATACTCTGTTTTATAGAAAGCAGTCACAATTAGGATCAAATTAAACTTCACTCTCCTGCTTTGTGAGTTTTGGTAGCCTGTAGTACTACGTATGAACTCATCAGGGAATACGCAGAACACTCATAGTGCTCACTGTAATTTTCAACTGCTATTATAAGTCCTTCACTGAAAAAGCAACTGCTGCACCTGTACTTGTGTCTGTGCAGACCTCGTGAAAACCATCAAAATCAGCCTACCATAGGATTTGAGCTTGTCTCCAGAGAGATTTTGCTATGAAATTGCTGATGTTTCTTGACCAGTCGGACTTGTTTTGAATGTTGGTGGGTTTTATGTTCCACAGTCTTCTGTGTCTAACCCCCTATTGTCTCATTGATCTAGACTGTCAACCATTGATGAATCTGGTTCCATTTTATCAGATATCAGCTTTGACAAGACTGATGAATCATTGGTAATAAACATTTGATCTCTGAGAATCTCCTATTTTTTTTTCCCACTGCTCCCTCAGGAACATTTGTCCTCTCTTCTGTATATGCTTTATTACATGTTTTATTAGTTGATGTGATATAGATTCTGTTTTATTAGTTGATGTGATATAGATTCTGAGCTAGCAATTTAAAATATAAATCCACATGCACTATAAGAGAAGGGCTTATGTATTTATTTAGTTTCTGGAAGTGAGAATATAGAATTCAGGATTTAGAATGAGGTTGAGTTTACTTAATGGGTCTCTGTGAGCTGTGTGTATTAATTGATTAGGTCTTGACTTATTAAAGGCCCATCTAGCAATTAAAAAATTAGCAAGATTATATCCAGGCAAGGTTTATTTGCTGCTTTTGAGGTGAATAGAGTTCTACCTTATTTCTGAATTAGTTTGGTTCCTTTTTTTTTTTTTTTTTTTTTTTTTTGAGACAGAGCCTCAAACTATCACCCTGGATAGAGTGCTGTGGCATCACAGTTCACAGCAACCTCCAATTCCTGGGCTCAAGCGAGTCTCTTGCCTCTGTCTCCCGAGTAGCTGGGACTACAGGCGCCCGCCACAATGCGGGCCATCATTGCTGTTTGGCGGGCCCAGGCTAGACTCGAACCCGCCAGCTCAGATGTATGTGGCTGGCGCCTTAGCCCGCTGAGCCACAGGTGCCGAGCCATTAGTTTGGTTCTTGAGAAAAGCTTAGTTGTATTTTACAAGTAGAGGGAAATGAAGGTACTGGGACTTTAGCCAGAGACTAAAGAATTTCTAGACACAAAATAATGCTTTGATCAACAATGGTCAACAAATCTAAAGTCTTTGTTACCCTGCTTTTATGTGGCAGCATCCTTCTCTTAACTTAGGGTGGTGTTTCTACATAAAAGGTCATCTGATATTTTAGTCTCTGATGTTTAGGGGACTAGTAGTTCATTAATTTGCTTTTTCTTTCTGTTGCCAGCTGAAAGCTGGCAAACAAATCAGAGGAAGTTATTGATAGTTGGTTTTCTGACATAACAAAAGAAGTGATGACTACTTGTTACATGACTAGGAATTTTCTGTCAAATTGAAAGTTCAGACTAGGGAAAAGAAGTGGCCGTTTTGGCTCAGCTCCTGTGGCTCAATTGGCTAAGGTGCCAGCCACGTACACCTGAGCTGGTGGGTTCGAATCCAGCCCGGGCCCGCCAAACAACGATGACAGCTGCAACCAAAAAATGGCTGGGCATTGTGGCGGGTGCCTGTAGTCCCAGCTACTTGGGAGGCAGAGGCAAGAGACTCACTTTAGCCCGGGAATTGGAGGTTGCTGTGAGCTGTGATGTCTCAGCACTCTATCCAGGGTGACAGCTTGAGGCTCTGTCTCCAAAAAAAAAAAAAAGAGGGGGCCATTTTATGATATAATAAATATTATACATTACCTTTTTGAAATAAAGAATGATATAGAATAGGTTTGGGATATATAGTAACACTAAACCATATCATTAGCTGATTTAGACCTATGATATGATAATTAGACTTATGATATGATATCTGTTGTAACTAAAGCTGAACCAAACAACCGGTAACTTAATTACTTGACTGTGAATTGGGGAAGTTAAATTTATTTAGCCAAGGTACTATTTGCTGTATGTATATGTGTGGCCAAAGCAAACACACTATTTGTTAAATGTAAGTATTTTTAGATGCTGTTTTCAGAAATTATAGGTAGCTTCTAAACTAGACACAAATAGGTAAGTGAATTGAAACTAAACCATAGTAAAAGACAGGTAATTCTTCAGTGGTGAATATAATTTCTTAAGGCTGATGTTCCTAAATTAGAACTCTTTTTTTTTTTTTTTTTTTTAAATTTTTTAAGATAGAGTCTCAAGCTGTCACCCTGGGTAGACAGGGCACGGTAGAGTGCTGTGGCATCACAGCTCACAGCAACCTCCAACTCTTGGGCTTCAGTGATTCTCTTGCCTCAGCCTCCCAAGTAGCTGGGACTACAGGTACCTGCCACAACGCCTGGCTATTTTTTGGTTGCAGTTGTCATTGTTATTTTAGCTGGCCTAGGCTGGGTTCAAACCGCCAGCTTTCGGTGTATGTGGCACCCTACACACTGAGCCACAGGTGCCACTTTTTTTTTTTTTGAGACAGAGCCTCAAGCTGTTGCCCTGGGTAGAGTGCCATTAGCATCACAGCTCACAGCAACCTCCAACTCCTGGGCTCACATGATTCTCTTGCCTCAGCCTCCCAAGTAGCTGGGACTACAGGCACCTGTCACAATGCCTGGCCATTTTTTGATTATAGCTGTCATTGTTGTTTGGCAGGCCCAGACTGGATTTGATCCCGCCAGCTCGGGTGTATGTGGTTGGTGCCTTAACCACTAGAGCTACAGGTGCTAAGCCTTTTTTTTTTTGAGTTGTAGTTTTACTTTGTTGCCTCAGGGTAGACTGCCATGGCATCAGCCTAGCTCACAGCAACCTCAAACTCCTGGGCTCAAGTGATCCTTCTGTCTTAGCCTCCCAAGTAGCTGGTGTCCACCACAAAGACTGGCTCGTTTTGTTTGTTTTTAGTAGAGATGGGATCTTGCTCTTGTTCAGGTTGGTTTTTGAACTCCTGAGCTCAAGAGATCCTCTTGCCTTGGCCTTCCAGAGTGCTAGGATTACAGGAGTGAACCCCTGCAGCTAGCCCTAAACTAGAATTTTTTTTTTTTTTTTTTTTTGAGACAGAGCCTCAAGCTGTCACCCTGGATAGAGTGCTGAGACATCACAGCTCACAGCAACCTCCAATTCCTGGGCTCAAGTGAGTCTCCTGCCTCTGCCTCCCAAGTAGCTGGGACTACAGGCGTCTGCCACAATGCCCAGCCATTTTTTGGTTGCAGCCGTCATTGTTGTTTGGTGGGCCTGGGCTGGATTCGAACCTGCCAGCTCAGGTGTACGTGACTGGCGCCTTAGCCCGTTGAGCCACAGGCACTGAGCCCTAAACTAGAATTTTTAAAGTGGCAATATTGTACAGAACATCTGATTAGACAGTAGCAATCCCTTGAGGGCAAGAATCACATCTAACATGATGAGTATAATGCCTAACATTCTGTATGTCCTAAAACTAATTACAAAAGTAATCAGAAGTAAAGGACTAGGCACTGGAAATAATCACGACAGAAGTTGATTCTTTAACCTTTTCTTGCCTCTATGGTATTGATTCCTGATTCTATTATAATAGTTTCAATTTTTGAAAGAAATCATGTTAACTTACTATAGCTCTATTGCTTTAACACTTAGACCTTTCCTTCCCCTTCTTCCTGAGTTTTAAGTCAGGTAGTCTGATTCAAGAAGCCTGTAAGTTTATTTGCACTGGGCTTAGGGAAGGCCTAACTGAGGAAAAAAACTAATACAGTATAATTGTCAACAGGATTGGGATTCTACTTTGGTGAAGACTTTCAAACTAAAGAAGAGAGAAAAGAGGGTATGTGTGGGTACGAAGTAACAAAGTTTTCTTTGGAAATTTTACTATGATATTGCATTCCTGACATGTTTCTCTTAGTCATTGTTAAACACATTACAAATGAATTCATGCAATGAGGGTGGTTTGATATTTCTTGAAGTAGTTAACTAAGGACAGGGTCCTGTTTCGTTGGTCTGGGCTGCATCTCCATTCATACAGAGGAAAAGGATATGCTTATATGCTCAAGTTTGAGTTGTCATAATAATTTCTACACAGGACTTTTGTGCTCTAATGTAAGCTTCAGATGAAATGTGTATATAATGGGATATATAGAGATCTTTCTTTGAGTGCTTGTTTAGGGTATTTAATGTGTTTCCAAAGACTTCATGTCATTAGATAGGATTACAGCTTTACTTTTTCTGGTGCTGTCATCTAAATTTCTCAAAGGTTCATTTATTTTTTCTAGGGCATTTTTGTGTTGGTACAACTTAGTCTTCATGTGGAAATGGGCAATGAGATTACATTGTTTGTTATTTACTGTTGTCCTGGTCCTAGGATTTTCATCCAAGTTGTCTGATGCAATAATTTTATCTTCTGTACTTGATATCTACTTGGTATTAAAGTTACTGGTCTTTGCCCTTTCTCTAGCGCTCTAATAGCCGACAGTTTGTTGATGGTCCCCCTGGACCTGTAAAGAAAACTCGTTCCATTGGCTCCACAGTAGACCAGGTAAGAATACTCAGGCCAAGAAAATTATATTCTTTTTTTTTGAGACAGAGCCTCAAGCTGTCACCCTGGTTAGAGTGCGATGGCATCATAGCTCACAGCAACCTCCAATTCCTGGGCTCAAGCGAGTCTCCTACCTTCACCTCCCAAGTAGCTGGAACTACAGGTGCCCGCCACAATGCCCGGCCATTTTTTGGTTGCAGCCATCATTGTTGTTTGGTGGGCCCAGGCTGGATTCGAAGCCATCAGCTCAGGTGTACATGGCTGGGGCCTTAGCCACTTGAGCCACAGGCGCCGAGCCAGAAAATTAAATTCTTAAAAACATCAGAGATTGGTGGCCCCAAGCATTAAAACTCGTGTCACAGTTCAACATGGGAATGTTTCTTTGAGAAAGATGTTTAGTAAGAGTTTTTCTAGGTAATAGAATCTTTATCCATGTAAATGAAATTACTCTAAGTAAACAACTGTCAGCTTTCTGTTTGAGTATTATATGGTTATGTGTGTGTATCCTATGTCCTATATTTATATTCTTAAGTATGAGATTTCAACTTTAAGAGTTTTTTTAACTAGAATCTTAAGTTTTGATTAAGATTTAGAAATTTGCATGTACTTAAAATAGTTTGTAGTGGAGAAAAATTTAAGTTCTTTATGGTTGTCCTTCCTTTGTTGCAGGGAAATGAATCCATAGTTGCAAAAACTACAGTGACTGTTCCCAATGACGGTGGACCCATTGAAGCTGTGTCTACTATTGAGACTGTGCCATATTGGACCAGGAGCCGTAGGAAAACAGGTTCATTGTCTTTGTTACTAAATTGCTTTTATAAAACAACTGGTAAAATTTGGGAGAGTTGGTTTTTTAGAACCTTCAAGTCAGGAATGGGGTATATTGGGTAGTTTATTTTTATTTATTTTTATTTTTGAGATAGAGTCTCACTCTGTTGCCCTGGGGTTGAATGCCATGACATCATCATAGCTCACGGTAACCTTAAACTCTTGGACTCAGGTGATCCTCATGCCTCAGCTTCCTGAACAGCTGACACTATAGCCCCCTACCACAACAATCTGCTAATTTTTCTATTTTTAGTAGAGATGGTGTCTTGCTCTTGCCCAGGCTGGTCTTGAACTTCTGAGCGCAAACATTCTACCGTCTCGGCCTCCCAGAGTGGTAGGATTATAGGCATGAGCCACTGCGCTCAGCCTACTACTGGGTAGTATCTGAGTTTACTGAGGACCAGAGAGCTGTTTGTGTCATGTTCTAACCTGGCATGCTAGTCTGGCCTGTGTCACTAATGCATAACTTTAGTTTTCTGTGAAACTTTTTTTGGTTTGTGTAGTTGTTATTTATTTCTGGTTCTGGTTATTAATGTTTATCAATTATATTGAAATTGGGGATGAAATTCAGAAAGAACAGAATACTTAAGACACAAAGCTTAACAAAGTTGTTTGTTTTCTAGGTACTTTGCAGCCTTGGAATAGTGACTCCACCTTGAGCAGCAGGCAGCTGGAGCCAAGGACTGAGGTAGACAACACAGGCACGCCGCAGAATACGAATGGAGGCATGCGCCTGCATGACTTTGTCTCTAAGACGGTAAATGTGCCATCGTTCCTTCTTTTTTGTTTGTTTGTTTTGAGTGTCAAGCCATTGCCCTTGGTATAGTGCTATGGCGTCACAGTTCACAGCAACCTCAAACTCTTGAGCTTAAGCGATTCTCTTGCCTCAGCCTTCCAAGTAGGTGGGACCAGGCGCCCGTCACAATGCCAGGCTATTTTTTTTGCTGTCGTTGTTACAATTGTCATTGTTGTTTTAGCTGGTCCAGGCCAGGTTTGAACCCTCCAGCCCAGGTACATGTGGCTGGCACCCTACCCACTGAACTACGGGCACCACCCCCTTCTTTGTTTTTAATTATAAAAGTAATATGTACTAGGAACAAACATAAATGCTTGAGTGTTAAAAAGTTAAATGTAAAATTTTCTTCCTGTTTTCAATCCCACTTTCTGAAGTAATTACTGGTTATAGAAGGTGTGTGTCTTTTCATTCTGTGAATAATATTAAATTAGAGAAAGCAGCTTTCAGAAGCAATTGTTTGTACTTTTTAGTGATAAATGTTTACATTTTATTTTTGAATATAGCACATTACATTTTCAAAATGTTTTAAGTCTATACTGTGTGATTTCCTCATAAAAACCCAAGGAAATTAGTGGAGGCTTAGGGGAGTTAGCTGACTTGTTAGCCTCATGTAAGTGGCAAATTAAACATTCAGGTTTTCTGACTTGTTGTTAACAAGTTCTTCCTACTACCATACACTTCTGCTTTCCAGCTGAGTGATCTTAGGCAAGTTACTTTGCTTCTTTTTTGCTTCTGTTTCTTCATCTTAAAGTGAAGAACTTTAAGAAACAAAACTTACTTTGTAGGATTATTATGAGAATTACTTAAGTTGTGTGTAAAGGGCTTAGAAAACTTTTTGGCTCATACTAAGTGCGTAATAAACTTTAGTTGATGATGACAGTTTTCTAATTCATACCACTCTGTTCTGTCTGCTTTGTTTTATCCCAGGTTATTAAACCCGAATCCTGTGTTCCATGTGGGAAGCGGATAAAATTTGGCAAGCTCTCTCTTAAGTGTCGAGACTGTCGTGTGGTCTCTCATCCAGAGTGTCGGGACCGCTGTCCCCTTCCCTGCATTCCCACCCTGATAGGAACACCTGTCAAGATTGGAGAGGTATGACTTAGGGGAACCATCATTTTTATGGCTTATTAGCCTTTCAAAGGCTTAATGTCAGTTTTTGTTTTGAAATTAATGATACTAACTATATTTCCTTCTATGAATAATGAATGAAAATTATAAAATGTTTACTTATAGCATAATCCTGTTTGGATTTTGTTTTTGTTTTTATTTTTTCATTTTATTTTATTTTTTTTGAGACAGAGCCTCAAGTTTTCACCCTGGATAGAGTGCTGTGGCATCACAGCTCACAGCAACCTCCAATTCCTGGGCTCAAGTGAGTCTCTTACCTCTGCCTCCCAAGTAGCTAGGACTACAGGTGCCCGCCACAATGCCCGGGCATTTTTTGGTTGCAGCCATCATTGCTGTTTGGCGGGCTTGGGCTGGATTCAAACCCGCCAGCTCAGGTATATGTGGCTGGTGCCTTAGCCTTCTGAGCCACAGGCGCCGAGCCATTCACTTCAGCCTCCGAGAGTCCTAGAATTATAGGCGTGAGCCACTGTACCTGGCCTGTAATCTCATTATTGATTTGCTTTTTACTGACTCTTGGGTGGATGAGAAGAAAGCAGTTGTAGCTGGTGATCTTATACCTTATTTATGTAAGTATGTGGTATATATGAGCACACATCAGTCCTGATGTGGAGGTAGGAAAATTGTTTGAGAATCTCTGTTTCAACATAATGCTTTGTGAATAGAGATTTAAAAGAAGACAAGATGTCCCAGCCTGAGTATCACTTATTGCTCTAATTGGTGTAAATAATAACATAAAAATCTTTTTTCAGGGAATGCTGGCAGATTTTGTGTCCCAGACTTCCCCAATGATTCCTTCCATTGTTGTCCACTGTGTAAATGAGATTGAGCAAAGAGGGCTGACTGAGGTAAGAATCAATAGGGTAAATTTGTTATTTGTGTTAATATTTAGAAGGTTCTTAAATAAAATGTCATCTTGATAATAGACAGGCCTATATAGGATCTCGGGCTGTGACCGTACAGTAAAAGAGCTGAAAGAGAAATTCCTCAGAGCAAAAAATGTACCCCTCCTCAGCAAAGTGGATGATATCCATGCTATCTGTAGCCTCCTGAAAGACTTCCTTCGAAACCTCAAAGAACCCCTTCTGACCTTTCGGCTAAACAAAGCCTTTATGGAAGCAGCAGGTAAGGGCAGAGCTTGATACTTGAATGTGGCGGAACTTTGAATAGGGAGATGGGGAGGAATTTTACTCTTTTTATGGTTTTAGCTCTAGCCTTGTATGATGCCTTAAATGTAGTAGGTACTCAAATAGTTTGATGGAAGGATAACCGTATATGTGTTCCTTCTTCTCTAAGCTGTATAGAGTATTAACAAGTGTTTTGGTTGTTCTTGTGCTTTGATCAAGTTTTAGGTTGTGCTTTTTTTTTTTTTTTTTTTGAGACAGAGCCTCAAGCTGTCACCCTGGATAGAGTGCTGTGGCATCACAGCTCACAGCAACCTCCAATTCGTGGGCTCAAGCGAGTCTCCTGCCTCTGCCTCCCAAGTAGCTGGGACTATAGGAGCCCGCCACAACGCCCGGCCATTTTTTGGTTGCAGCCATCATTGTTGTTTGGCGGGCCTGGGCTGGATTCGAACCTGCCAGCTCAGGTGTCCGTGACTGGCGCCTTAGCCCGTTGAGCCACAGGCACCAAGCTGGTGCTGGGCTTTTGAAGTTGGAACTATCTTTGATCTCTTTTCCTCACACCCCACATCTAATTCATTGTCAAGTCTTGTCAGCAGTCTTATATCTCTGAAATTTGATATTTGTCAAGCATGGTAGTAGTACTGCCACCACTCTTGACATATACTCTTACCCCGGAATTGTGTAAGAACCTCCTGATTATTTTGTTTTTACTCATGCCCTGTGAAGTATGATCTTCATATGGGAGCTAGAGTAGTCCTTTTAAAATTTAAGTTAGATGATGTCCCTCTTTCCTCAATGTCCTCCAATGGTTTCTCCTTGCTTTCAGAATAAAGTCCAGTCTTTCACATGGCTAAAAAGATAAAAAATGATTTGGCTTCTGGTTGTGTCTCCAACAGCATTTCAGTCAATACCCTTTCCTTCTTTTCTTCCTCTTCCGTTAGACTGAATTTTTGCATTTCTTAGGACCAAGCTTATTCCATCCCTTGAGGCCTTCACATTTGTTATTGTCACAACCTGGAATGCTCTTACACTAGATATCTTTATGGTTTGCTCCTTTACTTCTTTCAAGTTCCTCTTGTCCTCAGAAATCCCTTTTCTGACTAATTTATCTACATTAATGGCTCCCATTTCTTTCTGTCTTCTTGCCTGCTTTTTTTTCTTTATAATATGTATCTTGACTAATTCCAATAGTATGTATGTTCTATAAGGCAAGGATTGTTTATGAAGTTTGGAGTTAACAGAGTAGTCTAAATCAAGAAGTATATTAGTCTCAGCGCTTGTAGCTCAGTGGCTAGGGCGCCAGCCACGTACACTGGAGCTGGTGGGTTCGAACCCAGCCTAGGCCTGCCAAATGACAACTACAACCAAAACTAGTGAGTGTTGTGGCAGGCACCTGTCGTCCCAGCTACTTGGGAGGCTGAGGCAAGAGAATCACTTGAGGCAAGAGTTTGAGGTTGCTGTGAGCTGTGATGCTACAGTACTCCCCAAGGGTGACATAGTGAGATTCTGTCTCAAAAAAGAAAAGAAAAAAAGAAATAAACTACTTGCCTATTCTTTGAGTAATTACATATCTACTTGATATGTATTTGCATTTTGACTGTCTCCAATAGAACATATGTTCTATAAGGCATGGATTGTTTACTTTTGCTTTATCCTAATACTTAGGATAGTACCTGGCATCTAGTAGTCCCTTAAATACTTTTTTATATGTGAATACCTTCCTGAAAATTGTAGTCACTGCAATTATATGCTTGTCTTCCTAGCATATGGGTTGCAAACTGCTTTCCCTAACTGCAAGGGCTGATTTTTTAAAAAGTTCTGACTTCTAATATTGAGCCGTTGGCCAGTATCCTGCTTGTTAATGAAACTAGAGTCTGATGCAGTCATGAATCTAATCAGAAGTTTCAGAAGCTTACTGTATAGATGAGACTGTGTGGTCGATAACTTGGAAGCCTGCTGTCAAGGGAGAGAAGTCTAGGCCTCTTGGTGCTTGCTTTTCATTTACAGAAATTACAGATGAAGACAACAGCATAGCTGCCATGTACCAGGCTGTTGGTGAACTTCCCCAGGCCAACAGGGACACATTAGCTTTTCTAATGATTCACTTGCAGAGGTGAGTACAGCAGAGACTTGTTCTGGGAGTTAGGGAATTTTTGGAGGGGAAGACAATGTGGGTTGGGTGTTAAAAAGTGTGCAAGTGACTTGGTTTTTTTTTCTAGAATTTATACTTTGGTCTGCATTTAATTGGAGAAGCAAGTGTCTAATTTAATACTCTTTTGTTTAGAGTGGCTCTGAGTCCACATACTAAAATGGATGTTGCCAATCTGGCCAAAGTCTTTGGCCCTACAATAGTTGCCCATGCTGTGCCCAATCCAGACCCCATGACAATGTTACAGGACACCAAGCGCCAACCCAAGGTAGACTTGTATATATTTGTATCACACACATATATATTAAATATATGAACTTGTATAACTTGAAAACATGAAGTGTAAGCACTGAGCTTTGGAAGTTTGCTTAACATATTTTAGGTGGTAGAGCGCCTGCTTTCATTGCCCCTGGAATATTGGAGTCAGTTCATGATGGTGGAGCAAGAGAACATTGACCCTCTGCATGTCATTGAAAACTCAAATGCCTTTTCGACACCACAAACACCTGATATTAAAGGTTAGACCGAAGTTGTGCTTACTTGACTCTTTCGTTTTAGTCATGTGTTCTCTCCCTGCCTTTGGTAGGGCTGTTTGTGTTCTTTAATAAAAGTTAAATTTATTTTCAAAATTCTGAAATAAAAATTTATATAATTCCACCATCCTAATCTACTTTTTTTTTAAAATTGAGACAGAGTCTCACTTTGTTGTCCTTGGTAGAGTGCTCTGGTGTCATAGCTCACAGCAACCTCAAATTCCTTGGCTCAAGCAATCCTCCTGCCTCAGCCTCCCAAGTAGCTGGGACTATAGGTGCCTACCACAACGTCTACCTATTTTTCTAGAGACAGGGTCTTGCTCTGGGCTCAGGCTAGTCTAGAACTCCTGAGCTCAGGCAATTCAACTGCCTTGGCCTACCAGAGTGCTAAGATTAGAGGCATGAGCCACTACGCCTGCCCTAATACATTTTTTTATGTTCTCATTATTTATTTATTTATTTTTTTGGAGACAGCCTCAAGCTGTCACCCTGGATAGAGTGCTGTGGCATCACAGCTCACAGCAATATCCAATCCTGGGCTCAAGCAAGTCTCCTGCCTCCACCTTCCAAGTAGCTGGGACTACAGGCACCCGCCACAATGCCCGGCCATTTTTTGGTTGCAGCCGTCATTGTTGTTTGGTGGGCCCGAGCTGGATTTGAACCCGTCAGCTCAGGTGTACGTGGCTGGCGCCTTAGCCCAGTGAGCCACAGGTGCCGAGCCTGTTCTCATTTTTTAAATCCCATAGGTATGTAGTTTTTACATAGATATAATAGTTTTGGTAATAATGTTTTTATTTCACTTAGCATATTGTGAAGATTTTTTTTGACTACTATATAATCTTATTTATCTTTTTTTTATTGTAAACTATAATTTATTTAAATGTTCTATTAGGTATTGACATTATTTTTCATAATTATAAATAATGCTGTAGCCTACATTATTTGTATATACCTTCCCCACCACTGATACATTCTTTTTTTTTTTTTTTTTTTTTTGAGACAGAGCCTCAAGCTCTTGCCCTGGGTAGAGTGCTGTGGCATCACAGCTCACAGCAACCTCCAACTCCTGGGCTCCAGCAAGTCTCCTGCCTCTGCCTCCAAAGTAGCTGGGACTGCAGGCGCCCGCCACAACGCCCGGCCAATGTTTGGTTGCCGCCGTCATTTTTTGGTGGGCCCGGGCTGGATTTGAACCCATCAGCTCAGGTGTATGTAGCTGGCCCCTTAGCCACTTGAGCCATAGGCACCGAGCCCACTACTGATAACATTCTTAAGAGTGGAAGTCGGCTCGGTGCCTGTGGCTCAATGGGCTGAGGCGCCAGCCACGTACACCTGAGCTGACGGGTTCAAATCCAGCCCAGGCCCGCCAAACAAAAATGATGGCTGCACCAAAAAATGGCCGGGCATTGTGGCGGGCGCCTGTAGTCCCAGCTACTTGGGAGACAAAGGCAAGAGACTCACTTGAGCCCAGGAATTGGAGGTTGCTGTGAGCTGTGATGCTACGGCACTCTATCCAGGGTGACAGCTTGAGGCTCTGTCTCAAAAAAAAAAAAAAAAGTGGAAGTCACTGAATTCAAGGATTTGAACATTTTTATGTTTTTTGATAATGTTTTAATGACTTGATTTCTTAAAGGCATTTGCCAGTTTATGTTGCCACCAACAATTTTATAGGAATGGTCTGTTTTCATACCAACCTTATTGATATCTGAGACACTCATTCTTTCATTATTTAAAATTCCTTTTTTCTTTCTTTCCTTTTTTTTTTTTATTTTGAGATGGGGTGCAGTGGTACAAACATAGCTCACTGTAACCTGGATTGAAGTGGTCTACCTACCTCAGACTCCTGAGTAGCTAGGACTACAATAAGCATGCACCACCATGCCCAGCTAATTTTTAAAAATTTTTAGTGGGAGGATAGCACCTATGGCTTAAAGGAGTAAAGGGCCAGCTCCATATGCCAGAGGTGGTGGGTTCAAACTCACCCTCAGCCAGAAACTGCTAACAAAAAACAAAAAAAATTTTAGTAGGGACAGGGTCTTGTTATGTTGTCCAGGCTGGTCTCAAACTCCTTGCCTCAAGCAAGCCTTTTGTCTTGTCCTCTCAATGTGCTGAGGTTATAGATGTGAGCCATTAAGCTTGGCTTCAAATTCCTTTTTTTTTTTTGAGACCGAGTCTTACTACGTCACCTTGGTAGAGTGCCTTGGTATCATAGCTCATAGCAACCTCAAGCTCTTTGGCTCAAGCGATTCTCTTGCCTCAGCCTCCAGGTTTTTTTGTTTTTTTGTTTTTTTTGGCCAGGGTCGGGTTTGAACCCACCACTTCCAGTATATGGGGCCAGTACCTTACTCCTTTGAGTCACAGGCACTGCCCTGCCTCAGCATCCAATAGCTGGGACGACAGGCACCCATTACAACACTGTTTTTTTGTTGTTGTCATTGTTGTTTTAGCAGGCCCAGGCCAGATTCAAACCCGCCAGCCCCAGTGAATGTGGCTGGTGCCCTAACCACTGAATTACGGGTGCCAAGCCCTCAAATTCCTTTTTAAGGGAAGACATTATTCTAGTATAATAAAAGGTAAAAGTCAGATGTTTAAATGTTAGATTTATGAAGTTTGGAATTAGAGAATGGTCTAAATCCAGAAGTAAACTATTCAGCTATTCGTTGAGTAGTTAGTTGCCTGCATTATTCAAAAGATATGCTAGAGTGTTTTGTTATAAATAATGACAAAAATGATCTCTGGGACTCTGCTAAATGTATAACCTTAGCTCTTAAATGCTTCAGAAGATAGCTTAAAACTGGCAATCTAAAAGGGGTATCTTTTTTTTTGCCTCCTATTTTAAAATATTATCTGAACTTTGGCTGAAGTGAGTTTACTGGGGCCTGTAACCACTCCTGAGCATCAGCTTCTCAAGACTCCTTCATCTAGTTCCCTGTCACAGAGAGTCCGCTCCACCCTCTCCAAGAACACTCCCAGGTATGCAGAATTGGCCTTCTTAAGAAATAAAAAATGACTGCTTCCTTAGATTTCTTTCCTATCACATTGAAGCTTGTAGAAAGAAAAATTGACTTAGATTTTAGTAGTAGCTAGAGTTGAAAAGGGAACTTGGAGCCATAAGGATTCTTTCTTTAAAAAAGACCTAAGAGTTTTTACTATTAAAAAATATTTTCCTTGTCTGATTTTAGGTGACTAAGAATACCTTACAAAATAGTTTTCCAGGGTTTTCTACTTCTAGTGGATTATGTAAAGTAATATAATAGTTGTTTATTCACCATTTCTTTTTTGAGACATAGTCTTATCTCACTCTGTTTCCTGGGTACAGTGCCATGGTGTCACAGCTCACAGCAACCTCAGACTCCTGAGCTCAAGTGATTCTCTTGTCTCAGCCTCTGGAGGAGCTGGGACTACAGGCACCTGCCACAATGTCCAGCTATTTGTTTTTAGAGACAGGGTCTCACTCTTGCTCAGGGTTGTCCTGAGCTTAAGCAAACTACCCACCTCAGCTTCCCAAGTGCTAGGGTTAAAGACATGAGCCACCATGCCTGGCCTACTCAAAAGTTTTTTTTTTATAGACTGCTTTACCAGTTCATTCTCTCTCTGTTTTTTCCTTTTGTAGATTTGGGAGCAAAAGCAAGTCTGCCACCAACCTAGGACGACAAGGCAACTTTTTTGCTTCTCCAATGCTCAAATGAAGTCACATTTGCCTATTACTTCCCAGCATTGACTGTAAGAAAGGACACTGTACTTTCAGCTCTGCAGCCTCCTGTACTTATTACTACTGTTAGCATTCTCTAGGCTCTTAATCTAGTTTAATTGTGCGTGAGGGTTTCGTTAAAACTATTCTGTATCTCCCTCTCCTTCTCTTTGTGTAACGATATCAGCACCTTATGCCTGGTCATTGTTGGGCACTTTTAGATGAGAGAGCTTTCCATGTGTAGAAGAGATAGTAAGGAATTCATTATCATTCTTTTTGGAGGAGGGGGTGTGACCCTTTGGCTTAAAGCCAAATGCTGTTCATGGAATGATATTTCTCTGGTATCACAGAGCTGATTTCCATGAGACCATGACAGAAACTCCTCCACTCTGGTCAAACTGACTTGTTTTGGGGTGGGAAGGCATGTTAAAGAAGGGGTTGGGTACAGGATTTAGGATGGTACCTTCTCAGAACTCAGAAGTTCCCCTTCCCCCATTATGAATTGAGCTATGTAGCGTGGAGCCTTTTAAAAATGGGATAGATTGAGGATGGAACTAGCAGTGGGGGTGTGCTTAGTTTTAATTTGGATTGATTAGATGTTAATAGTGTTAAGTGGCACATTTTAAATGTGATAGTACAGCTTGTATTTATCTATTTATCTGGCTAGACTTTGGGTTTGATTGAGTCAAAACCAGTTTGTTCTTCTAAAGTTGAATTCATTCTAAAGCTTGATTTCCCCCTACCAACCTCATCCAATGGAGCTCTCCTTCTAAAGGTCAGTATGTCTGTTTGGCATCCCAACTAACAATTAAGAGTAGGCTGGAAGGGAAGATTGTCAATATTTCATGTGGTAAGAAAAGCCACAGTCATTTTGTCTTTGCACTTTGGATACTGAAATTTTCCCATGGAACGTAGCCACATCTAGATAAATGTGAGCTTTTCTTTTATTAGAATTGTTCTCGATGTCTATAAAAATGGTTTCTTACATAGAATGTTTCTGACTCATACTGACCCTTGTTTGTAAAATACATGTTTGAAATAATATTTGCAAAAGAAGTAAATAGATTTTTCAGAATGAACATGGTTTGTTTTCTTGTCCTGGAAGGTAACTTTCAATGCCTTCTAGAAAATATTTTCCTTCAAAGTGTCTTCACTCTGTTCATTTCCATTTCCCATTCTCTATGGTCTCCGCACTTCCCCTATCCCCCAAAAAAACCTTTACCTGCCACTAGCAGTTTTTCTCTTCATTTCTCATTTGGGGTCTTTCTTTGTCTAACCTGGAATCCCAGATTTATCCTATGCCTGTAATCCTCTTATTTGAAGAAACAGTCACATGTTGCTTAATGATAGGGATAAGTTTTGAGAAATGCGTTGTTAGATGATTTCATCACGTGAACATCAAGAGGGTACTTATACAAACCTAGATGTTATATCTGTTACACACCTAGACTGTAGCCTACTGCTCCTAGGCTACCATCCTGTACAGCCTGTTACTGTGAATACTATAGGCAATTGTAACGCCATGGTAAGTATTTGCGTATCTAAACATAGAAAAGGTACAGTAAAAATACAGTGTTATAATCTTACGGGATCACTGTTGTATGTGGGATCCTTTGTTGGCTAAAACATCATTTTGTGGCGCAGGACTATACTTTAAACAAAAAACAAACTTTTTTTTTTTTTTTTGAGACAGAGCTCAAGCTGTCACCCTAGATAGAGTGCTTTGGCATCACAGCTCACAGCAACCTCCAATTCCTGGGCTCAAGCGAGTCTCCTGACTCCGCCTCCCAAGTAGCTGGGACTACAGGCACCCGCCACAACGCCCGGCCATTTTTTGGTTGCAGCCGTCATTGTTGTTTGGCGGGCCCGGGCTGGATTCGAACCTGCCAGCTCAGGTGTACGTGTCTGGTGCCTCAGCCCGTGGAACCACAGGCACCGAGCCTCTTTTTTTTTTTTCTTTTTTTTTTGAGACAAGGGTCTCCCTATGTCGCCCTCAGTAGTGTGCAGTGGTATCACAGCTCACAGCAACCTCAAACTCTTGGGCTTTAAGTGATTCTCTTGCGTCAGCCTCCCAAGTAGGTGGGTCTACAGGTGCCCGCCACAACACCCGGCTGTTTTTGTTGTTGTTGCTGTTGTAATTGTCATTGCTGTTTGGCAGGCCCAGGCTGGATTCCAAACCACCAGCTCTGGTGTATGTGGCTCATGCGCCTAGCCACTGAGCCCCAGCTGACTTTTTTTTTTCAAACTTGAAAGAACTCCTTAGGATGCAGATAAGGACAAAATCAGGAAGTACTCAAGTAACCAAAGGTCAGGAATCGCTAGGTCATGGTGACTGAGATGCAGCAGCAGAAGTGCCAGTGGGAGACCTCAGTTCCCATGGCTGTGTGACCTCCAGTGAAAAACATACCTTCTCTGGAACTTGCCTGTCAAAACCCAGGCACAAGAACCCTCCAGGGCGTCCACAGAGCTCTCGCTCTATAATCTCTATAATTACTCCGGGGCTGAGGGGACAGCTGATCCCTTGTGCCTGGCTGGGGCCACTTGAGCTGTGACCTAGTTTCTCAACCCTCACCTCTCCCTGCAGGCCAGGCTCTATTATGAACTCTGCAGGGTGCTCAGAAGGGTGAGGGGGGAGGAAGCTGCAGCTGGAACTGAAGCCTCTGACATCTCCCCTTAAGAGTCTGGTCACCCCAACTTGGGAGGGAAGGCTGGTACTTGCAGCAAGGACAGTGGAAAGCTGGACTTCGCCTACAGGGCCTGAGTTTACTTCCTGTGTGGCCTGAGAGACCTGCATCAGCCTCTTTGGTCTTTCTTCCCCAGAGAGTCACTGCCTAGGAGGCTGGCCGGCAGCAGGAGGGTGAACTTGGGGGGAGGTTGGCCTGGGGCTTTAGCCAAGATGCCTGAGTACCCCTCAATTCTGGCCACTATCAGATGAGGAAGAGGCTGGGTGCCCTCTGCAGTTAGGTGACTCTCTGGGCTTCTGTCCTCACCCTGGAGCCCTGTCTTCATGTAAATTGGGGTTAGAAAACTGGGACCCCAAGTTTTAGGATGTTTCTAGGTTATTGTGCAAAGACCAGACGGAGCTAAGAAAGTTGGCTATCTGTGGTGCAGACTGGGCAGGGGCATCACAGGGCACGGGCCTCAAGGCAGGACCCTGCTGAACAGTAAGAGGCTGACTTTGATTCTTTATGTTTCTCTGCCTTTCCTTTCACCTCAGGTTGTGGCCCTGGGAGAGGTGACAATGGAGGGCTGTCTCTCTCTCTTCCCCAGGCCACCCCTTCCCAGGATGCAATCACCATCTGTTCACTGATGACTCTTCCTGGTGTGTCTTGGCAACCCCATGTCCCCTGAGCTCTGGCCTTAGGGACCTAGCACATCCCCAACCTCTCCCAGGACAACCCACTGTGTCCCAGCCTTATACCTGGTGGCCACATTGAGCCAACCCTGGCACCACGCTCCCTCTTGAACAGGTCAGAATCCTTGCCTACACTCTGGCCTGTTACTTGGTGCTATCAGCTCAACCCCAAACACAACCCAGACTCCACACCTCAGCAGGAGTTGCTCCTCCTACTTCCAGCTTCACTGTTTCCACCTGCAGAATGGGACTGGGGGTCACAGAAGGATCAGATGAG
The DNA here is from genome assembly GCA_963573935.1 of Arctocebus calabarensis. Lineage (NCBI taxonomy): Eukaryota > Metazoa > Chordata > Mammalia > Primates > Lorisidae > Arctocebus > Arctocebus calabarensis. Next base: position 79,095 of record CAUYON010069219.1, read on the forward strand.
ACCTGAAAATAGGACCCATGTCAGGGGAACAATCACCCTGAGGGAGAAAGAGCTCTGCTGTTGTAGATGCAGCACAGAGCAGGCATCTTGTGGGCATCCAAAGAAATTATGACTCAGCCTGTTATAGACGGGGAAGCAGAGGCTCAGAGAGGGCAAGCAATGCGCCCAAGGACAGTGTTCAAGAAGCTGCAGGCTCAGTGTCTGTAGCTCACTGGCTAGGGTGCCAGCCACATACACTGGGGCTGACAGGTTGGAGCCTGACCCGGGCCTGCCAAACAATGACGATTACAACAACAACAACAAAAAATAGCCAGGCATTATGTTGGGTGCCTATAGACCCAACTACTTGGGAGGCTGAAGCAAGAGAATTGCTTAAAGCCCAAGAGCAGTGACGCCATGGCACTCTACTGGGGGTGACATAGTGAGACTCTGTGTCAAGAAAAAAGGAAGGGCCAGGCTCAGTGGCTCATGCCTGTAATCCTAGCACTCTGGGAGGTCAAGGCAGGTGGATTGCCCTGAGTTCACAGGTTCTAGACCAGCCTGAGCAAGAGTGAGACCCGTCTCTAAAAATAGTCGGGCACTGTGGCGGGCACCTGTAGTCCCAGCTACCTGGGAGGCTGAGGCAAGAGAATCGCTTATGCCCAAGAGTTTGAGCTTGCTGTGAGCTGTGATGCCACAGCACTCTACTGAGGGTGACAAAGACCACATGCCCCACGCTCCTCTTAAGGCTCTCCCAGGGCTGGGGGGACCCCGCCCTCTTTGGGACCCTGACTTCTCTGAGCTCTGCACTAAGGCCCCTGTCTGGCAGAGCCCTGAAGCCCGCAGGAGCTGCCCTGGCTAAGTGAGGCTCCTTTCTCTGGCGCTGGCCCCGTGGCCCTATGGCCCCACCACAAAAGCATCAGAGCCAATGAGCCCAAGGGCCAGCTCAGCAGACGTTTGGTGACATAACTGGGGGCCAACGAGCCTCTGGGGCTGGTCTATACCCTTGTTTCCTCAGTTCCAGCTCTGGGTACCCTCCTTCCTCGGCTGAGGGTTGGGTCCGTGTTGGGGTTGAGCCTGTGACCCACAGGGGTCCTGCTCTGTGGCTAGTGCCGCCACAGAAAAGTCCTCAGGGATGTGGATTGAGCATATCCAGAATCCCAGGCCTGTGCTAAGTATGTTACAGACCAGATTCCCTGAATGCCTCAGGCCCTACCCCCCTAGGTCTGGGGCCCTCAACAACCCCCACTTTCCCGATAAGAACATGAGGCTCCCAGATAAACAAGAGACTCGCCCAAGCCACTACCAAATGTTTATCAAGAACTTCCTGGCTCAGCGCTTGTAGCTCAAGCGGCTAAGGCGCCAGCCACATACACCAGAGCTGGTGGGTTTGAATCCAGCTGGGGCCCGCCAAACAATGACAACTACAACCAAAAAATAGCCCAGTGTTGTGGCGGGCTCCCATAGTCCTAGCTACTTGGGAGGCTGAGACAAAAGAATCGCTTAAGCCCAGGAGTTGGAAGTTGCTGTGAGCTATGACACCATAGCACTCTACCCAGGGTGACAGCTTGAGACTCTGTCTCAAAAAAAAAAAAAAGAATTTCCTATATGCCAGGTCCTGGGGCTCATTCATTTATCTCTCTTCCACGAACTGGGAATATAATGGGGAACAGGGAAGTGCAGAAAATCCCTGTCCTTAAGGAGCTTAGGTTGTGTCACAGTGACACACAATGAAATAAGTATATGGTGCATCAAAGCTGGGCACAGTGGCATGTGCCTTTTGTCCCAGCACTTTGGGAGGCTGAAGTGGGAGGATTGTTTGAGGCCAGGAGTTTAATACCAGCCTAAGCAACACAGAAAGACCTTGTCTCTACAAAGGAAATAGAAAAATTAGCCAAGCATAGTGGCAGGTGGCTGTAGTCCTAGTTACTTGGAGGCTGAGGCAGGAGGATCGCTTGAGCCCAGGAGTTTGAGGTTGCAATGAGCTGTGATGACACTAAAGCACTTCAGCCTGGGCAACAGAGAGAGATTCTGACTCTCTTAAAAAGAAAAAAAAGAAGAAGAAGATGAAAGCATATGGCATATCAGTTGCTAATAAATGCTATGGCAGGAGGGGACAGCTGTGTCCCTGGGTGATGTCAGCTCCTCGGCTCTGTGCCCCACCATTCACAGGCATCAAGCTAGAGCTGGAGCCAGTGGCTGAGGACCTTCCTGTCTGCCCTCCCCACCAAGGGGCACACCCCACAAGGACCAGGCTGCCCATCTGTCCCCATAGGGTCTTGCTCAGGCCTTCACCTTAGGGAGAGTCCATTGCTTGGGTTTAGGGGTCCAGGGGATGCAGTGTTGGCCCCTGTGGACAGACTATGCATGTTTCAAGGACAAAGCCTCATTACCATGCATGAAAAGCTGCAGCAGAGGCTGCAAAGGCCTTTGGCAGGGGGGCCAGGCTGAGTGCCAAGGATGCCCTTGGTGGTTGTGGGCAGGAGTTAGGGGCCTGCCCTGAGCAGACGAGGGTGGCCATGTGCAGACACCCCAACACTGATCACATTCCAGGACTTGAGTCCTTCTAAACTCCAGCATGTGCCACATCCTGGGCTGGTGCGGGGAGCACAGTGAAGTCCATACAGACCATGGCCTCCAGCCTGAGTGAAGTGCATGTCCCCCCCTCATTCCAAGTACTCCATTCAGTGCTTTTTAGCACGTTCAGAGTTGTGCAACTATCACCACTGTCTAATTCCAAAACATTCTCATCACCCCCACAAGAAGCCCCATCCCCATCAGCAGTCACCCTTACCCCCTCCCCAGCCCCTGGTGACCATGAAACCATGTCCCGTCTCTGTAGATCTGCCTGTTCTGGACATTTCACATAAGTGGAATCTCACACTGTGTGTCCTTCTGTGTCTTCTTCTCTTACTGAGTGGAATGTTGTGTGGACAGATAAGAATCACCCCAACAAATAAAGTAGATCATTTGGGAAAGTGCTGAGGAGGAAACACTTCAGGGAGCTGGGGGTCTGTTCCCATCTGTCACTTTGTTCAGTGTGGCCAGGGAAGGTCTGTCTGTCTGCAGTGAGCAGGAACCAGTCTGTCTAGCAAGGTGCAGGGAACAGCATTCTAGGTGGAGGGAACAGTGTTCAGGAGCAGACAGATCCATAGGGAGGCTGGGGGTGGGGATGTGTCTGACTTTAGGGGGTGGGTGTCGGGTAAAGGGTAAAATCTCACAGGGAACTGAAGCCACAGTAAGGTGTTCAGACTTGATTCTATGAGCAATGGGAGCCATGGAGGATGCTAAGAAAGAGCATGACATGATACGAGCTGCAGTGTAAAGAAAGATATATCAAGCTCCATGTGGTGTGATCCCAGGTCACCTTACTTCACCTTGTTTCCTTACTAGACCCCTTACTATACCCCTCCCCATGCAGAGCTGGGGTACATGCAGGGCTCAGTGATATCGGGTGACTGGAGCATGGGATCAGGGGAGGTGGAATTGCAAACCCAGTACCCATTCCACTCCAGAGCTAGGACAGGGACTCAGGTCTCTACCTGAGCTAGCCACTGACTGCCTTGGGCAGTGGCAGTTAACTCTCTGAGCCTCAGTTTCCTCGTTTGCCTGCCTCCCTGGGCTGACACAAGGAACAGGAAAGAAGTCAGCTAAGAAGGTTCTGATGGATTGACACTTTCTGGACAAGTCTCCCTTGGGTATTGGCTGGGGTCAGGAACGCTGAGTTCTAGGCCCTGTGCTGCCTGTGGCCAAGTCCTCATCTCATTCATTCAATAAGCATTTAATGGGTGCCGGTTGTGTGCCAGGCACTGTTCTTGCTATTAAAGAAAATAGCAATGAACAAAACAGACAAAACCCCACCATTCTGTCTACAGGGATTTGATCAACTATGGCCTCCTATGGACATCCCGTCCTAATCCCTGGAATCTGTGGATATATCACCTTATATGACAAAAGAGGCAGGGGGGATCTTTGAGATGGAAGATAATTCTGGATTACTGGGGGGGCAGTATCCCTACGGGTCCTCAGCAGGCAGGAGGGTCAGAGGCAGAAAGAGACTGGAAGATGCTGTGCTGCTGGCTCTGAAGGGGAAGGAAGGGGCCCTGAGCCAAGGGATGCAGCAGCCTCTAGATGCTGGCAAAGGTGGGAGAAGGGCTCTCCCCTGGGAGCACCCAGGAGGGACTAGCCCTGCCACACCTTGACATTAGCCCAGCAAAGCTCCTATTAGACTCTGATCTCCAGAAGTGTGAGATAACAAAGGTGTGTAGTTCCAATCATTTATGGTGACTGCTACAGCAGCGAAGGGAAGCTTATGACCTTGTACACAGGTCATGCGTCATGAATATGGAGGGGGTGCAAGCCTCCTAGAGATGTGCACCTGCTTTCTGGACCTTGGAAAGTGGGAGGTGCTGATCTCCCCATGGGGTCTGCCACCTGTATTAGTTGCAATGCAGGCACCTGCCTAGGACATCCTCCTGATCTGCCTAAGGCATAAGGAAGGCAGATCTTATCTCTTCCTTATGCCCCAAGCAGTCCTCCAATACTGATCCTGGACTGATTTGCCAGGAAGCTCTTAGCCCAAGTGGTGGCAGAGTGTGGCTAGGGAAACCGGGGTTCCTCTCCTCAAATCCCCTTGATGCCTGGCCGCGGGGCAGCTCCCTCCATCTACCCTGGTCAAGCCCTAGCCCCTTTCTGTCTGTCTCCTCTGTTCCAAGCAGACCTTGCTCCCCTGGGCTGGTCCCCACCGAAGTTATGTTGGACATATCCTCCCTCTGATCCCTCTCAGGGCAGGGGATGCTGACACCTCCCTCAGGAAAGACTGAACCTACAGGAGGTCAGGGAGACAGAAGCTTAGCAGCTGGCCTCTCTGTCCCCAAGCCCCCCCTATAATCGGGGCAGTGGGAACATGGAGAGTGTGGTCTGGAAGTGTCCCCCATTTGAGCTTCTAAGACAGAAGTGGGAGGAGGGGGCTCAGCCCCAGCAGTGCCTGGGCTGGACCACTGAGGTATACTTTTGGGGACACATTGTAGGTCCCCCAGGATTGGCATAATCTATGTCCTAGATCTGGGCCCTCCCGGGGCTTCAACCATGAAATTCATTAAGCCCTAATTAGCTTCCATCTGCTGTTAGTCCCTGTCAACCCCTCTGGGGGATGGAGCCTCTCAACCCACTTTCTTTACCAGCCTGTGTATGGGAGCTACAGACTACCCTCCACAGGCAGGGCCTCCAGATCCAGAAACACTTTTGGAGAGCCCACTGTATACTCTGGCCAGTTCACCCACTAGTTTAGCCCTGAGGGTGGAGATAATGAAGCTCATTCTGGAGAAAAGGAGACTGAGGGTCAGAGTGGGCCCCAGCTGGAGACAGTCAGCATTTGAATCTAAGTCTGATGCCACCTCCTACCCACAAAATCTCAGCTCCTCTAGGCTTGACATGTGGTGGTGGGTGGGTTGATGAGGCCCACCTGGGACAAACTTTGCTAGGAAGTTCTCTGGGAGGCTCTCTACCTGGTGACTAGGTGGTGACTCAGGAGCACCAGGGAATGACAGCATGGTGGGAAGAGACATCAAACTGCCGCTTCAGATCTGCTTTCTATTTGCACTCACTAAGGGACCTGTAGATCACGGGCTTAAGATGGGGGTGGACAGCAGTGGCCACCCCCACTGTACAGATGAGAACGCCGAGGCTCACCGGGTATGGTAGGGCTGGTGTCATAACTGGCATGACCCTTAGGACTGCCCTATGTCTATCAAGCACCTGTTTTCTGGCAGCACCTGGCTAGGAGCTTGGGGGGCATGTCTCATTTAATCCTTTGTCAGGTATATCCAAGAGAAGAGAAGTCATTTGCCCAAAGTCATGGCCCAGCCTCGTGACAGACAATTCTTTACTTTTCCTTCATACATCATCAAACCTTTCCCATGCTCCACACCTCTTCCAGGAAACCCTCCTAGGTTGCTCTGTATCTCACAGCTCTGGTATTTCTTTCTTTCTTTTTTTTGGCCAGGGCCGGGTTTGAACCTGCCACCTCTGGTATATGGGACCGGCACCCTATTTCTTTGAGCCACAGGCGCCACCCAGCTCTAGTGTTTCTAAAGGTCCCACCCTAAAAGGTGCCCCCACTCTCAGAGCAGCCCTTCGCCTGCTACCACACCAGGCTAGATGCCTCCTTTCCAACCCTGCCAGAAGCAAGAAGTTCTCAAGCATGGCCGTGTGCATATGTGTTCACCAGGGGTCTTTTGCTACAAATGCAGGTACTGGGGCCCATCCCCTCAAGAAGTTCTGATTCCTTAGATATAGAGGGTCTGGGACATCTGCATCTTTAGTGCCCAAGGCACATGTGGAGAAATCAAGCCACAAAGTGGGTCTCCAAATTAAGGACTCAAATCTTGTCTTGTGTCCAGATGGAGGCACAATGTGCTGCAGCCCCCAACTTGTTGAATGGGGTCCAGGTGCCTCCACTGGCCGGAATCCAGAGGCCCGGGGGCACCCACGCCCAGCCTCAGGGGATGGAGAAAACCCCCTACCATGGCTTGGCACCACCAAGGCCAAGGCCCATTGAGCAGGGGGCTCAGCCTTGTGCCTCTAAATCCCTCCCAGCCAGACTGAGCTGTCTCAGCTCTGGTGTTGTGGACCCCAAACAGCCTGTTTGCCTTCCTGATCCAGCACCCTGAGGCTGGACCAAACCCGCCTAGGGTAGAAAGGAAGGTGCAGAGCTGAGGCTCCATCCAGAGGGCCCTCACAACCCCAGACCCAACCAGCTACCCCTCATCCCCTCCGAAGGAAGACGCATCCACGCGGCATCCCCACTGCCCCAGGGAAATGCCCACCCGGTTCCCCACTCCTTGGCGACCCAGGGCAGGTGCAGGGGGACCCCAGCGTGGGGAGTTGGACCCCAAAGTTTCCAGGGGAAGCGTCGGGGGCCTGGCGAGGAGCGATGCGCCGGGGAAGGGCGCGCGGGGCGAGTCTACTCGGCCCAGGATGGGGGCGCAGATGGGGGGCTACAGGCTACCGGCTACAGAGGCGCGGGGCGCAAGGAGTGATGTCCCCGGCCAGCCGGTGCACCCTGCTCCGGCCCGCGTGCGGCTACTCACCTGGGCAGCTCCGCGGCGGACACGGCGCGGGCTGCGGCGCGGGGGCCGCCCGGAGCCGACTCAAGCCGCCACCGCCACCACCGCCGCCGCCGCCTTCTCCTCCCGGGTTCCGCCGTGCGCGCGCCCGCTGCGCGCTCCCCCCGCTGGCCTCCCCTGCACGCATGGCGGGAGCGCGCGGGGGCTGCTCCGGGGCGCGCGCGTGGCTGCTGGGGCCGCAGGTGTGCGGCGACACGTGGGGCGCAGGTGCCCAGGGTGCCAGCCCAGCCCGCAGCCAGGACGCGTGCCAGGGCTGCTTTCTGGGGTCTGCGGGCGGACTGAGCGTATGCACTGCCGGTACTGTGTCAGGGGACCCTCTGTCCTCGTGGCCTTGGCAGGTCTGCCGGCACTGCCCTGCAAGAGACCCAGGGGTTCCCCAAGTCCACAGAGTTTCCCATCTGGAACCTTCTGGAACCTGTCACCGCCTCCTCTATTCCTCCCTCACTCCAGGCCTTCAATACTTGCACCTGGACACCTGTTCCAGCTCAGCCCTGGGGTTCACTCATAAGAGGAAGCTTAGCCACTAAGCTCCAGAACCTTGTGTGGCTCCCTATTGCTCTGGGATCCTGTCTATATTGCACATATGCCTTTGGATCTGCCCATCCCACCTCCTCCCACCCTGGTCCTCCATAGTCCCCTGGTTGGTGCCCTTTCCCTTGGGGTCATGTTCCACTGGTTTCAGGGCCTTTTGACTTGCTCCTCCCTATCCTGGAGGATTGGGGAATGCCGATCACTGTATTTGTCTAACCTGGCTTGTCACCACCACCACCACCCTATTTGGATGGGCACACACAAAGTGCTCAGTGTTTGTGGATAGAATGAGTTTTTATAGGCAGCCACTGGTTTGGGGAGCCATGGGTACCCCCATACTTGGGAACTTTAACAAGAGAGGGGCCCCAGCCTCATCTGATGACAGGCAGCTTTTCAAAGGAAATGCCAAGAACCACTGAATGTTAAGGTGAAGGGTTCCTATTCCCACCCCCAAACTGGTATACTGTGGGGCCCGAGGGGGAGCAAGTTAGGGCAGGAGTGGGATCAGGAGTGGGGCGTCCTAAGCCCCGGGACAGTGTCTGCCCAGCAGACTGTGTAGGGGCTCACGCTGCAGAGTCTGGCTTGGGAGGTAGGATGTTCTGTGGTGGGTGTGGTGGGTACAAGGTCAGATTTTAGTATAATCTGCCCTCAATTATATTAAAAACATCAGCTGAGAATCACCACTTTCTCAGCGTGGGGGTTCGATCCTTGCTGCATCTTAACTGTCACAAGGTGGACACTTTTATTATTCCCATTTCTCATATGAATAGACGAAGGCTCAGAGATGCCATTTGTCCCAAGCAAGGGGTTGAAAGCCTGGCTCCTTCAAGAGCCTGGCCATGTAACCCTGCACTGTCCACCTCCTTCACCCTGCCTGCCCTGCAGTCCTCCCCTCCCCCTGCATCCTCCCAGTGGCTTTGGTGGTGGCTTGGCATCCACTCAGCCACCTGTGACTCAAGCAGGCTCTGATCCCAGACTGTCGCGTTGGCTGGAGTCCCAGAAACTGCATCCTGGGAGGCCGCAGGCCAGTGCTCCCAAGGGATGCTGCCGGGGGAGCAGTTCCCCTCTTGGCTCTGGAGAGGTCCGGAAGGACCACATGACCCCCTGCTGGACCTCCTCCACCACTGGCCAGCCTGGAGAAGGTACATGGTGGTGCCACTGTGCTGTGTGACCTCAGAGGGTTGCCTCCTCTCTCTGGTCTTCAGTTTCTCCCTCTGAAAAATAACTTCCTGATCTCTGCCTCTTGGGGCTCTTGGAGGAAGGCATTCATTGAGCACCTACTGTGTATCAGGCAAAGTTCTCGAGGGAGAAAACACTTCAAGGAACAAGGGGAGCAGATGCACAAAATAATCACAAAAAGGGGATGGGAAAGACAGCAGAGGTACCTGATGCCCAACCTCAGCCAGGTTTAGGGTGGCTCCCCAAGAGAGGACACTTGCTTTGAGTCCTAGAGGGTGAAGGACATTAGCCAACTGCCTCTGTTCAAGTCTAAGTCCAGCCATACCCTGGCTGTGTGATTACAGGGGACTTCCTTCTAGCCTGTTTCCATATCTGTACCATGGAGACAGGAGCAGTTCTCATCCTCCACGGCCCCCAGTGACAGAGGGGCACACCAGGGAGCTCGCTGGGTCCAGGAACATGGCTGTGGCTGGAGGGCTGGGGTGAGACCTCAGGGTGGGGACAGATGTCTGCTCTGCTACCCACATCTACCTCTCAACTCATGCAAGTCTCTGCTTTTCCCAGTCTCCTGGACCTTCCTGTTAAGATATTCTGTAATTGGGCCAGATGCGGTGGCTCACGCCTGTAATCCTAGCACTCTGGGAGGCCAAGGTGGGTGGACTGCCTGAGCTCATGGGTTTGAAACCAGCCTGAGCAAGAGCGAGACCCCATCTTTAAAAATAACTAGGTGTTGTGGTGAGCACATGTAGTCCCTGCTACTTGGGCGGCTGAGGCAAGAGAATCGCTTGAGCCCAAGAGTTGGAGGTTGCTATGAGCTATGATGCTTATAGCACTCTACCGAGGACAATAAAGTGAGATTCTGTCTCAAAAAAAAAAAAAAAAAAAGATACTCTGTAATTTTGTGAATTATTCTGTGTATTTCTGCCCTCCTCCTTCACTGTGTTTCTGGCACCTAACACACAGAGCAGGTGTCCAATAAATGCTGGTTAAATGCATGAATGATCCAGAGACATTGAAGGGGGTAGAGTTTGTTCCCAGGATCAGGGTTTCTGGGGGGATCTGAGCAGTTTCCCTGGAGGTGCTCACTGCTCCCAGAAATCACTGCCTTATTTTTCTCTTTCTTTCCTTGGCCAGTGCCTGCTAGAGGCAGGAAACCATGCCTGGGCCCAGCATCGACCTGGTCACATAGTAGGTGCTCAGCAAATGAGGAGAATGTGCAGGTTATAGGATAAAGGAGGTGGGTTTGAAGTCCGGTGGAACATCCCAGGCTGGGCAGCTCTTGGCTGCTGGGTGACCTTGGAGCATCCATTGCTCTCTCTGGACATATCATCCCAGGTGGGTGCCCCTCTTTCCTGCCTAAGAACTGCCCTGGGTGGGTGTGGGGGGCGTGGGAAGAGGACACCGCCCAGGTTAGAGCCTCCCAGGCATTGGGGTGGTAGTACCTGGTTGCCAAGGTTACGATCACCTGGGATGGGAATGTTACCATGGAGATGGACCACCTGGGCGGAAAGGGCGGCCCCTCCCACGGGAAAAGCCAAGCAAGTGGGCAGGGAGGCGGCTGCCTGCCTAGGGGACTTCTTTTTTTTTTTTTTTTTTGTAGAGACAGAGTCTCACTTTATCGCCCTGGGTAGAGTGCCGTGGCGTCACACTGCTCACAGCAACCTCCAGCTCGATTCTCTTGCCTCAGCCTCCCTAGTAGCTGGACTACAGGTGCCTGCCATAGCGCTCGGCTATTTTTTTGTTTTGCAGTTCGGCCGAGGCTGGGCTTGAACCCGCCACCTTCGGTATATGGGGCCGGCGCCCTGCTCGCTGAGCCACAGGGGCCGCCCTGCCTAGGGGACTTCTGGGGAGGGGCTCTTCCCATCCTGCACCCTCCTGCCAGGGAACGCCAGCAGGAGGCCTTATGTGGCAGGAATTATTTCTAAAATTAAAAGCCCTTCTCCTCTTGCCCTCTCTCTCCAGCATGATGCAAGGGATCAGGTGTGGTGGTCACAGCCCTGTGATGAGAGGCTGTAGGGGCCGGTGGCTGGGGAACCTCAGGTGTAGCCCCATACAGGGATTCCCTCTCTGGAAGTGGGGGTACAGTAATCAGTTTCTGAGAGGCAAATACTGGGAGTAATTAAAGCCTTGAACTCTAGAGGCCTGGGGTCCAGCCCCAGATTTGCCAGTGTGACTGGAGGCTAGTGACCTAACATCTCTGAGTCTTAATATCCTCATTCATAAAGCGAGAATAGTAATAACCAACTCCTGGTGGCGCCAGTAGCTCAGTGGGTGGGGTGCCAGCCACATACAATGAGGCTGGCGAGTTCAAACCTGACCATGGTCAGAAAAAAAAACAACAATGACAAGTGCAACAACAACAAAAAAAATGGTCAGGCTTTGTGGCGGGCACCTGTAGTCCCAGCTTCTTGGAAGGCTGAGGCAGAATTGCTTAAGCCCAAGAGTTTGAGGTTACCGTGAGCTGCGAGGCCACAGCACTCTACTGAGAGCAACATGGTGAGACTCGGTCTCAAAAAAAAAATAGACTACCCATTTATCCCTCACCAAAGCAATAAGAGGGTTTTTTGTTGTTGTTGTTGTTGTTTTTGAGACAGTCTCACTATGTTGCCCTCTATAGAGTGCTGTGGTGTCACAGCAACTTCAAACTTTTGGGCTTAAGTGATTCTCCTGCCTCAGCCTCCCAAGTTGGTGGGACCACAGGCGCCCACTACAATGCCCGGCTATTTTTTGTTGCAGTTGTCATTATTGTTTTAGCTGGCCCAGGCCAGGTTCGAACCCACCAACCTGGGTGTATACGTGGCCAGTGCCCTACGGCACTGAGCTACGGGTGCCGCCAGGGCGAGCAGGTTTACGAGACTGCCTGGTCCAGTTGGCAACCATGAAGCATGAGGCATTATTATCTACTCAGTCAACATTTGCTCAGTGCTGTGCATAGAACAAGGGGCTGGGGACACTGAGCATCCCAAATAGTCTCCACCATGACAGGTTCGAGATACAAAGGTGTCCCAAATCAAGGCTGCAAGGCAAACTTCACAGGAGTGCCAATTCTGTGTGCAAGAGGGCAGCAGAGGGCACAGCCCAGGAAAGGGGACACTGTGTGTGTGGAGAACTGCGCAGAGGAGAGCCACAGAGAAGTGAACGGCAGAGGCACTCCGATGTAATCAAGGGAAGGTGCCAGCTGAAGAGGGTTCCAGGCAAGGAGGCTTACAATGGGATGTGTGGCTATATGGGAGGAATGGGAGGATTCTAGGCATAGAAGCCAAGAGCTCCTAGAACTGTCCTCCTAATAAGTGACTCTTAGAGCAAGGATGGAGTAAATCCATCCTCCATTTTGTTTTTATTTAATTTTTTTATTCTTATTTTTTTGTAGAGACAGAGTTTCACTTTATCGCCTTTGGTAGAGTGCTGTGGCATCACACAGCTCACAGGAACCTCCAACTCCTGGGATTAAGCAATTCTCTTGCCTCAGCCTCCCTAGTAGCTGGGACTACAGGCGCCTGATGCAACGCCTGGCTATTTTTCGGTTTTGCAGTTTGGCCAAGGCTGGGTTTGAACCCCACCTTCTGTATATGGGGCCAGCGCTGCCCTTTAATTTTTTTTTTTTTTTTTTTTTGAGGCAGATTCTCACTCTGTCACTTTGGGTAGAGTGCTGTGGCATCATCATAGCTCATAGCAAGCTCAAACTCTTGGGCTTAAGCCCTTGGGTTTAATCTCTTGTCTCAGGCACCTGCCACAAACACCCAGTTTCTTTTTTAAAAATATGGAACACTTCACAAATTTGAGTGTCATCCTTGCCCAGGGGCTCTACTCTAATTTTTTCTGTATCATTCCAATTTTAGTATCTGTGTTGCCAAAGTAAGCACAGTGTTTTTTCTATTTTTATTAGAGATGGAGTCTCACTCTGGCTCAGGTTGGTCTCGAACCTGTGAGCTCAGGCAATCCACCTGCCTCAGCCTCCCAGAGTGCTAGGAATGAAGATGGAGCCACGGGGCCCTGCCCCGTCCTCCATTTAATTAATTAATTAATTATTTTGGGGGGAAGTTTTTGGCTGGAGCTGGGTTTGAACCCAGCACCTCCACCAAATGGGGCTGGCGCCCTACTCCTTTAAGCCACAGGCTCCGCCCTAATTAATTAATTTTTGAGAGAGTCTAACTTTGTCACCCTGGGTAGAGTGCTATGGTATCACAGCTCACAGCAACCTCTAATTTCTGGGCTCAAGTGATTCTCTTGCCTCAGCCTCCTGAGTAGCTGGGACTATAGGTGCTGACCACAACACCTGGCTAGTTTTTTTTTTTTTTGAGACAGAGCCTCAAGCTGTCACCCTGGATAGAGTGCTGTGGCATCACAGCTCACAGCAACTTCCAATTCCTGGGCTCAAGTGAGTCTCTTGCCTCCTCCTCTCAAGTAGCTGGGACTACAGGCACCTGTCACAACACCCGGCCATCTTTTAGTTGCAGCCATCATTGTTGTTGGCGGGCCCAGGCTGGATGTGAACCCACCAGCTCAGGTGTACGTGGCTGGAGCCTTAGCCTGTTGAGCCACACCTGACTAGTTTTAAAGAAGGGTCTTGCTCTTGCTCAGGTTGGTCTCAAATTAGTGAGCTCAAGTGATCCACCCGCCTCTGCCTCTCAGAGTGCTAAGATTACAGGTGTGAGCCCCTGCGCCTGGTCTTCTACCTTCCATTAAAAAAAAAAAAAAATCTCGGCTTGGCGTGGTGGCTCACGCCTGTAATCCCAGCTCTGTGGGAGGCCAAGGCGGGTGGATTTCCAGTGCTCACAGAGTTCGAGACCAACATAAGCATGAGTGAGCCAGAGTAAAAGACCCCGTTTCTACCACCAGGAAAGGACACCGCTGGGCTTTGTGGCGGACGCCTGTAATCCCAGCTACTTGGGAGGCAATTGGCAGGAGGAATCATTACAAGGAAGGACAATGAAAAAAAAAAAAAACAAAAACAAGGAAACTAAGAAGAGTGCAAGTCAACTGAAATTAAAAGCAAAATGAAAAAAAAAATCTCTTCTTGGCCTGGCTCAGTGGCTCTCCCCTCTAATCCTAGCACTCTGGGAGGCCGAGTCAGATGGATTGCTTGAGCTCAGGAGTTCGAGACCAGCCTGAGCAACAGCAAGGCCCCCATCTCTACCAAAAATAGAAAATCCAGTCAGATTTTGTAGTGGGTGGCCTGTAGTTCCGGTTACAGGACAGTCTAAGACAAGAGGATTATTTGAGCCCAAGAGTTTGAGGTTGCCGTGAACTATGACACCAAGACACTATACCCAGGGCAACAATGAGACTCAGTCTCAAAAACAAACAACCTTCCCCCCAAAAGCCCAACAAAACTCTCCTCTAATATACATAGAAATTAATAGACTATATCAGGGCTGGGCACAGTGGCTAACCCATGTAATCCCAGCACTTGGGAGGCCGAGGTGGGTGGATTTCCTGAGCTCACAGGTTCGAGACTAGCCTGAGCCAGAGCAAGACCTCGTCCCTAAAAACAGCCAGGTGTTGTGATTGTTGCATGTAGTCCCAGCTACTTGGGAGACTGAGGCAAGACAATTGCTTCAGCCCAGGAGTTTGAGGTTGCTATGAGCTATAATGTCACAGCACTCTACTGAGGGCAACAGAGAGACTCTGTCTCAAAAAAAAAAAAAAAAAAAAAAGACTATCAAATTCCTAAGGAATCTCTTGCTCATATTAACTTTTTATTATGGAAAAATTCAGACACAAAGGCTGAGAGAATCATACCATGAACCTCCATGAACTTATCACCAAAGTATGGCCCAGTGGATTTCATCAGCCTTACCCTACCTGTCTCAAAAAGTGAAAGCAAATCTGAGACACTACATAATTCATCCACAAATATTTGCATCTCTAAAATATAAAGAATTTTAAAAAAGCATAACCACAATTCCATTATCACTTTTTTTTTTTTTTGTAGAGACAGAGTCTCACTTTATCGCCCCTGGGTAGAGCGCCGTGGCGTCACATTGCTCACAGCAACCTCCAGCTCCTGGGCTTAAGCGATTCTCTTGCCTCAGCCTCCCTAGTAGCTGGCACTACAGGCGCCTGCCACAGCGCCCGGCTATTTTTTTGTTTTGCAGTTCGGCCGAGGCCAGGCTTGAACCCACCACCTTCGGTATAGGGGGCCGGCGCCCTACTCGCTGAGCCACAGGAGCCGCCCCCATTATCACTTTTTAAAAAATTGACAGCAGTTCCTCAATATCATCAGATATCCAGTCAGTGTCCATTTCTCTGATTGCCTGGAAATTTTTTTTCACTTTGTTCAAATCAATATCCAAATAAGGTCCATTAATTGCAGTTGGTTGATGTCTCTTCTACTGTGTAGGTTTTTTTCCTCTTTCCTGGCGCTATATTTGGTGTAGGACCCAGTCTCTAGCTTCCTACCATCTGGATTTGCTGGTCGTTCATTCCATGATTTGCTGGGCACTCCCAGGGTACCTTGAACTTTCCCTGGGATACAGTGCTGGCTAGACCACTGTGCTTCCTGAGCTCTAGATTAGCAATTTCCAACCAGTGTATCATGAGAGAATCTTCGGTGTGCCATGAAAATTTTTAAAGATTAATTAAATTGGGCCAGGCGTGGTGGCTAATACCTATAATCCTAGCACTCTGGCAGTTCGAGGTGGGTAGATTGCCTGAGCTCACAGGTTTGAGACCAGCCTGAGCCAGAGTGAGACCTGTTTCTAAAAAAATAGCTGGGCACCTGTAGTCCCAGCTACTTGGGAGGCTGAGGCAAGAAAATTGCTTAAGCCCAGGAGATTGAGGTTGCTCTTAGCTATAATGCCATGGCACTCTACCAAGGATGACAAAGTGAGACTCTGTCTAAAAAAAAAAAAAAAAAATTAAATTATTTTTGAAAGAAGTTCAAAGCACAGTAAGTATATTTTGATCAACGTAATTTAAGTGTGCTGCAGAAGTTTAACTGTTGGTTCACCTGTGCCGTGAGATAAAAAGGTCGAAAAACACTGTTCTAGATGGATAGATTTGGATGAGGAACCCCAGAACAGATAGATGATGACTGCAGACAATGGTATAGAATCTGGGTAGGCTGTGACTAGATAAGAGGGCTGCTTTAGGAGGATGGTTTGGGAAAGGCCTCCACTAAGCAATGGCCTGTAGGAAACCATAGATGAGATTTGTATGTGGGAGGAAAATGTTTCAGAAGCACATGCAAAAGCTGTGAGGCAGGAATAGCCTAGTGGCTCCCAAGGGTCTGCAGGGAGTGACAGGATCTGCTTTGCTGCTGGGCTGTAGGAATTTTGGGAGGGAGATGGGAGGCAGGTACAGTCCTGATCCAGGGGAGGGATACCGAAACCTAAAGTTCACACTCCCTGTGCAGAGGGCAGTAGGTATGCTCTTGTGGATTTTACTCAATCTAGTTTAGTGCAGCCTTGAACTCCTGGCCTCAAGAGATCCTCCTGCCTGGCCTCCCAAGCAGCTGGGACTATGGGGCCACAATACCCACATAATTTTTTCTTTTTTTGAGGCAGAGCTTCAAGCTGTCACCCTGTATAGAGTGCTGTGACATCACAGCTCACAGCAACCTCCAATTCCTGGGCTCAAGCCAGTCTCCTGCCTCCGCCTCCCAAGTAGCTGGGATTACAGGCGCCCGCCACAATGCCTGGCTATTTTTTGGTTGCAGCCATCATTGTTGTTTGGCGGGCCCAGGCTGGATTTGAACCCGCCAGCTCAGGTGTATGTGGCTGGCGCCTTAGCCTGTTGAGCCACAGGCGCCAAGCCACATAATTTTTTCACTTGTAGAAATGGGGCTTCAAGCAATCGCCTTAGCCTCCCAAAGTGCTGGGATTGTAGACATGAGCCACTGCATCTGGCACTGAGTTTTTAATACAAATGAATACTGAATTTTTGTCTAAGTGAGTGTTGAACTTTCCACATCTCCTGAGACGGTCATGTCGTTTCCCTCCTTTATGCTGTGATTGTAGCTAATCACATTGGGCTTTGGATATTATACCAACCTTGCATTCCTAGGATAAACCCCACTTGGTGGTTATGATGTATCGTGCTTTTTACACATGGCCACATTCAGTTCATTACTATTTTATTAAGAATTTTTGCAGTGGGTGGCACCTGTGGATCAATGAGTAGGGCACCAGCCTTATATACCAAGGGTCATGGGTTCAAACCCACCCTGGCCAAACTGTAACAACAATGAAAAAAAATAGCCAGACATTCTGGTGGGCGCCTGTAGTCCCAGCTACCCGGGAGGCTGAGGCAAAAGAATCAGATAAGCCTAAGAGCTGGAGGTTGCTGTGAGCTGTGACGCCATAGCACTCTACCGAGTGTGACAAGATTGAGACTCTGTCTCTTAAAAAAAAAAAAAGAATTTTTGCAGCTATATTCATGAGGGATATTGGTCAGTGATTTTCTTTTTCTGTAATGTCTTTATTAGTGTTTGGTTATTTGGGCTTCATAAAATGAGCTGGGAAATGATCTTTCCTCTTCTTTTTTTTTTTGTAGAGACGGAGTCTCACTTTATCGCCCTAGGTAGAGTGCCGTGCATCACACAGCAACCTCCAACTCCTGGGTTTAGGCGATTCTCTTGCCTCAGCCTCTGGAGTAGCTGGGACTACAGGCACCTATCACAACACCTGGCTATTTTACTGTTTTGCAATTCGGCCGAGGCGCTGCCCTTCTTTCTTTTTGAGACAGAGCCTCAAGCTGTCACCCTGGTTAGAGTGCCATGGCATCACAGCTCACAACAACCTCAAACTTCTGAGCTAAAGTGATTCTTTTGCCTCAGCCTCCCAAGTAGCTGGGACTATAGGTGCCAGCCACAATGCCTGGCTATTTTTTTGTTTGTAGTTGTCATTGTTGTTTGGCAGGCCCGGGCTGGATTCAAACCTGCCAGCTCCAGTGTATGCGGCTGGCGCCTTAGCCTCTTGAGCTACAGGCACCGAGCCCTTCTCCTACTTTCTGAAAGTGTCTGGGAGAGGATTGATGCTGTGTATTCCTTAATAGCTTCAGGATCATGTAGGTGGAGTTGTCAGCATTTGCTGATGGATGGGATGTAGGGGTGAGGAGGAAAGGTGATCCTAAAGTTTGGGGCATGAATTATAGGGCTGCTTTCTTAGATGTGGGAAGCTGGGGAGGCACTTAGTGGATGAGAGAGCAGCATTTGGGGCACATTAACTTTGGGGCTCCTCTCTGGTGCAGGGGCAGAGGGCGTGAACTCAGACATGTTTTTCGGTAACAATGGTGAGACAAGGCCACCTGCATCTTAGGATCTGCTTCCTGGTCCTCTGCCAGCCACCCGCCTGGTTCTCTGTCCCTACACCTACTCCTGTGTGTTTTCTGTCTCTGCTCATAGCCTGGTACACCCGTCTCCTCTTGGCACTGGAAGCCTGGTGGCCATAGGGTCCTTGTCCTGGGTGAATACTGACACCTGCTGGCTTTGTGAGCTTGAACAGCAGTGGATAGGGTGGGCAGGTGGTGGGTAGAGGTTTGCTAACCTGAGTCCTGGAGGGAGGCAGACAGTGTGAAAACCCACAGGTAGAAGGGCCTGAATTCAGTTATTCAAGGCAAATACTTCCTACCTGACAGAGCCAGGCCGTCGGCATGAAGCCCTGAGTCTAACAGACAGGTAGGGTGGGGTGGCATGACGCCCAGAGGCAGTGGACACTCTGGGTGGTGTGGAGTTGGAAGGTATGTGGGGAGATCCCAGTGGCTTGAGCCAGTTGGGCTGGATCCCCAGGGGTGTCCCTGCTGTTACTTTGGGCAGTCTTCCCAAATCCTAGGACCCCTCCTGACTTGCACAGATTGCCCGTTTACAAACCTCCTTCCTTCCACACTCATATGCTTGTCTTGAGTCCAGGCAGGAATCTGAGCCCCCAAAACGTGTGCCCAAGTGGCTGAGGTACAAGGACTTCCCACTCTACAGTCTCATCCAAGTCCCTGCACAGGCACTTGGGGGGCTGCAGGGAACAGGGAGAGACCTGTGGTGTGAGGCTCAAAAAGTGGCCACATTCTCCGTTATTGGGGCGATTCCTTCTTCTCTTTGTCCCTCTCACAGGCTTTGGGGCTTGGTTTCTGCACTCACAAGTAGTTAGGAACCTGAGTACTTGGGAGCAGAGAAGGTTATGTGGGAAGATGGTGCCACAGGCAGCCTGTCACCTAGTTAGAATCTTGGCCGTGTGCCCCTAGATTGGCTGTATAACTTAGCTGCCTCACCAGCAAAGAGGGATAATATAAGGACTTACCAGAGCATCTTGGGGAGGCTCATGTGAACCATAGATATCTGGGGAAAGGGAGGTGCAGGACTGACCATCTGCAAGGTCAAGGTCTTGTCCATCTCCAGAAGCTTCCAGAACCTGCTATGAGGTGGTTTCCTGGGGGTCCCTGGCTGGTCTGGGGTCAAGCTGGGGCCTTCCTTGTCTGGTGGGGCCTCCAAGGATAAGGCCCGAGGCCTCTTGACCAGCACCTGGAAGCCATGGACCATGACCAGGGGCACATGCAACAGGGTGGGTGTCTGGTCCAAGGGCCACAGCCCCTGCATTGGGACCCGGTTCCTGGCTGGGGTCAGTGGGCAGCCTCCAGGTGGCTGGGGCCAGGGATCTATTTATGCTGGGGAGTAGGTAGGGACTGGGGTACCTACCTGGAGTGTTTTCATTTCTCTCTTGCTTCCTTCTCTAAGTTGCTGTCTGTTTCTCCCTCTCCTTGTCTCTCTAAATCTCGAGTCCCCCTGTTTCTGGCTTTGTCTCCTCTGACTTTGTAAAATATTAAATTTTTAACATGATACTAAATGCAACTTATTAATTATAAAATTTCTCCTTTTAAAATATTAAAACATTGTGGTTCGGCGCCTGTGGCTCAATGGGCTAAGGCGCCAGCCACGTACACCTGAGCTGGCGGGTTCGAATCCAGCCCGGGCCCGCCAAACAATGACGGCTGCAACCAAAAAAATGGCCGGAGTTGTGGCGGGCGCCTGTAGTCCCAGCTACTTGGGAGGCAGAGGCAGGAGACTCGCTTGAGCCCAGGAATTGGAGGTTGCTATGAGCTGTGATGTCACAGCACTCTATCCAGGGTGACATCTTGAGGCTCTGTCTCAAAAAAATAAATAAATAAAATATTAAAACATTGTGAGCAGACCACCATATATAATCCCAGGTCCTTTCTTTCTTTTTTTTGAGACTGGGTCTCACTCTGTTGCCCAGGCTGGAGTGCAATGATGTGATCACAGCTCACTGCAGCCTCCAACTCCCGCGTTCAAGTGATCCTCCTGCTTCAGTGTCCAGGGTAGCTGGAACTACAGGCACCTGCCACAATGCCTGGCTAACTTTTCTATTTTTAGTAGAGACAAAGAGTCTTGCTCTTGAACTTCTGAGCTCAAGTGATCCTCATGCCTTGGTAATCCAGTGCTAGGATGATAGGCATGAGCCACCATGCCCGACCTTTAAATGTACAGAGACATAAGATCTTTAATAAAATGGTTATCTCAGCTGGGTGCCTGTGGCTCAATGGGCTAAGGCGCCAGTCACGTACACCTGAGCTGGTGGGTCTGAATCCAGCCTGGGCCCGCCAAACAACAATGACGGCTGCAACCAAAAAATGGCCGGGCGTTGTGGCTGGCCCCTGTAGTCCCAGCTACTTGGGAGGCGGAGGCAAGAGACTCGCTTGAGCCCAGGAATTGGATGTTGCTGTGAGCCGTGATGCTACAGCACTCTATCCAGGGTGACAGCTTGAGGCTCTGTCTCAAAAAAAAAAAAAAAAAGTTATCTCAAATAAGTGGCATTATTCTGTGATTTGCCAGTTTTCTATCAGTTTCCTATTGTTGTGTAGCAAACCATCAAACCCAAGATGTAGAAGCACAAAACAGTTATTTCTCATGATCCTGTGGGTTGGCTGCAAAGCTCCCAGACTGGCCTCACCTCAGCTACCTCACGAGGCCTCAGACACCTGCAGGGTGGCCTGGTCTGCAAAGTCCAAGGCCTTCCATGACCATGGGCAGCTGGTTGGTAGCTCAGCCTCCAGTAGGCTGATCCAACTCCCGCATGCCATGGTTATCCCAGGGAAGTGCGCCAAAAGGGCAAATGTGGAACAATGCTCTTTGTGAGCAATGCTCTAAATCCACATGTCACTTTTCCCATATTCTCATGGTCAGATCAAGCTGCTCTCCTGGGCTCCCACGGTACTGCTTAAGGGTTTTTCTTAAATCTAGGAGAGGAGTTTCGGAGAGGTCGAAACACTTACCGTAAGTTTAAGTGGAGGGAAATTTGAGACCAGGACTCTGTGGCCACACAAGGTGGCTTCTCTCTTCATCAGCTCATGGGGAGATGACAGAGTAGGTAGAGAATAGTCTAGAGCATGGGGGTTGTTTTGAGGGGTACAACAGTGGGGCAGGGGGTACAGGACAAGCCTTGCTTTCTCTTTCAGGGAAACCAGGGAGGTGGGACACCATACTTCCTCCCTTCCTCCTCCCTTGCTTCCCCTCCTTAGCCTCTAAGGCCTTGGGGGATCCAGCTGGGATCAGGCCTCATGCCACTTGGGACCCCGTTTCTGCCTTTATGTATGGCCTCAGACAGGGCACGCTGGATGTGCTGTGTGAACAGAGTGTGGACTTTTGGGGCTCTGGTACCCAGGTTTTACGTTTCTTCACCCTGTAACCTCTGAGTTCTGGCCCCCCCCCCCCCAATTGTCAAATGGGCTAGCAGGTTGAATGTCAGCACACTCATACCCAAACTCTAGCTGACCTTCCTGGAAGCCCGTGACCCTGCAGCTCCTGCCCTCCTGGCTAGGCCTCAGACTGAGCCTGTAGAGGTCTCTGATAAGGTAGAGGTAGGGCTGAGCCAGATGGTGGGTGGGAGGGAGAGACATGGGACTTGGCTACAGAACTGGTAACTAATTCCCCAGCTGCAGGGGCTAATACTACCTGGGCCACAGTAAAGCTGCATCTGTGGGGCCCAGAAGCCAGCTGGTAGGGTAGACAGGTAAGCCCCGCCCCTCTTGTGGTGGCTTCCCACACCTACAGCTGGAGTGAAGGGGTCCGCATTCCTGCTCGGACGACCCTCGCAAACTCAGATCCCTGGCCAGGTTAACCAAGGATGCCCTGGTCCTCTCTTATTCTCAGCCACCTGAGCAATGACCAGACACACACACCCAGCCCCCTGTGTGGGGAACAGAATCCTGACAAGGACAGGACAGAAGGAACAGAGGCTGGGAGGACGACTGTCTGTCTGAAGGTGCACAGGATGACACCAAGCTGGCCAGCTTCAGAGCGTACAGGAGTCTTGGTGCAGGGGGGGAAGGCTGTTGGTAGGGCTGGATGAGGCTGAGAAGAAGAGGACTGTGCAATGTGGAAAGGTGGCCAAGCCTGGCAGGACCATGGGAGCTGGGTGAGAAGCCAATGCCCAGACTGGTTTGTGCACCCTGCTAGGACACACCTTCCTTGGGGAAGGGACCTGGGGGAGGGCTGGACTGGGGGCTCTGCAAAGCACCTGGAAGTAATATGGCTCCCAACTCACTTGTCCCCTATCTCCTGGCCTGGGCTTGACTTGGTCACCTCCGAAATGTTGCTGTGCCCTGGTGGGACCATGACCAGTACTCAACAAACCCCAGGGCCTGAAAGCAGATAGATCTTAGGGCCCCAGATTTCCCTGGAAGGTCATGGCTGGAAAAGTAAAACCTCAGGGCTGGGCACTTGAGGTTTGCAGTTTTATTAAGAAAACAAAAGTTTAACCTATACAAAAAGGAAAGACCTTCTGTTCCAGTGCTGGTGGGTGCTGTGAAGACCATGCCGGTTGCTAGGCATCATGCTGCTGGACGAAGGGGTTGGGAATAGCCTCCATGCCGTCCTGCGGGCAGATGAGCACCACAGATGTGCCCCGGCACACCACCAGACCCAGCTGGCGCGTGTCCTCTGTGAGCTTGTACTGGTCATCAGGGTCTGGGGAGAGCAGACAGAGGCTGAGGTGGCCCCGAAGATCCCAGCCAAAGGGCCTCATAACCACATCTCCAACCTGTATCCTATGGGTGCTGGCAGCAGCCCAAGACCTCAAAAGGGACGAACTCCACCCTGCCAGCTACCAGCCTCCCCGACTCCAGATGCATGGCCTTTCTCTTGGGGAGGAGCCACAGACCATCTAGCCCAGCAGCTGTTGCAGAAACGGCAGCCACAGTTGCTCCTTTCCACAAATGCCAGGGACAGAGAGGCCTAGAGGCTGGCAGTCTCCCTGATCTGGGAGCTAACTGGGGCCATGCATCCTAGAACTAGGGTCCAGGACCAGTCATCAGCTGTGCAGCTGGTACCAAGTACACCAGGTCCCTAGTTCCTATGTGGCCTGAACAATGAGGCTATTAATGGTATGGCAAGAGAATGCCCAGAGGGGCGGGGAGTGTGGCTCAGGGAGTAGGGCGCTGGCCCCATATACCAAAGGTGGCGGGTTCAAGTCTGGCCTCGGCTGAACTGCAAAAAAAAAAGAAAAAAAATAGCTGGGCATTGTGGCAGGCGCCTGTAGTCCCAGCTACTCGGGAGGATGAGGTAAGAGAATCGCCTAAGCCCAAGAGCTGGAGGTTGCTGTGAGCAGTGTGACGCCATGGCACTCTACCTAGGGCGATAAAGTAAGACTCTGTTTCTACAAAAAACAAAAAACAAAAAAACATTGAGTTTGGGCTCGGCACCTGTGGCTCAATGGGCTAAGGTGCCAGCCAGGTACACCTGAGCTGGGTTCGAATCCAGCCTGGGCCCACCAAACAACAATGACGGCTTCAACCAAAAAATGGCCGGGCATTGTGGTGGGCGCCTGTGGTCCCTACTTGGGAAGTGGAGGCAGGAGACTTGCTTGAGCCTAGGAATTGGAGGTTGCTGTGAGCTGTGATGCCATGGCACTCTATCTAGGGTGATAGCTTGAGACTCTGTCTCAAAAAAAAAAAAAGAAAGAGAGAAATGCTCCAATGAACATTTGGCTCGGCGCCTATGGCTCAACGGGCTAAAGTGCTAGCCACGTATACCTGAGCTGGCGGGTTCCAATCCAGCCCAGGCCTGCAAAACAACAATGACAGCTGCAACCAAAAAATGGCGTTGTGGCGGGCACCTGTAATCCTAGCTACTTGGGAGACAGAGGCAGGAGACTCGCTTGAGCCCAGGAATTGAAGGTTGCTGTGAGCTGTGATGCCACAGTACTCTAACCAGGGTGACAGCTTGAGGCTCTGTCTCAAACAAAAAAAAAAAAAAGAGGACGCCCAGGGAGTGACTGTGAGCTCTTAGTCACAGGAAACCAAAAATCCTCATTCCTGCTATCCTGAGGTGTGGGAGAGGGGAGGACCCAGGGGCCCAGCTTTGGAAGTCAGAGACCCAGTCCGAGACCCAACTCTGCCACGACCAGGTCTCTTGGGGATAATTGCTCTGTGCCTACCCTTCCCTACCTGGTCTGGGACAGATGAATGGTTCTAGTTCCTGCATGACAACTCCCAGGTTGTTTTGGGGACAAAACCACAGACCAAAAAGGCTCTGGAACAGGAGGCAGAGCAGTGGCCACCACTCCTGAAGCACTTGGTGCTGGGCTGCTATACATTTCCCTGACACTATCTGAGCCAGGGGTTATACTTCCATAAGCCAGGAAAGCCCCTTCCCAGAAATAAACAAAGGGAGGTAAAAGCAGCCCCCTCCCTATCCACACAGCCCAGGGATGCTGCCACAGTGGGTCAAGCTGTTTATCTTTTTTTTTGCAGTTTTTGGCCAGGGCTGGGTTTGAACCTGCCACCTCCGGCATATGGGGCTGGCGTCCTACTCCTTCGAGCCACAGGCGCTGCCCAAGCTGTTTATCTTTTCTTGAGAGTAAATCTTGTCTCGGAATGGGCCCCCCAAAGGCAAGACTCCCACACCCCAAGTCTCAGCATCCCCATTTGGGCTGAGCCAGGGCTTGCTGGCTGATAGGTAGGGAGTGCCTGGCCAGGAGGGGCTGGGGGCATCACTGGAAGTAAAGACCAGGGGACATGAGGGAGGGCTCTCTAGAGAGGGAGAATGGGCTGGGTGTGAATAGCAGAGATGCCCAAAACATGTTTGCTTCTTATCCCTGACTTGTCCTCTCTGGAACCATGTGGGTACATGTTAAGCACCTGGCAGGTATTTAGGAACCAGAGATCAGACAGGCAAAATACCGCCACATCTCTCAAGTACCTAAGGCGATGCCAAAACACCCAGATCAGTGGCTAACCAACACACCTATCAGTTGTCTAACCCACAAGGCTTTGTGCCCTCAGCTCAGGTGGGTATCAGGGGTTTGAGGAAGAGATTTAAGATAAGCAAACAAAAAAAGCCTTCCATGATGCCCCGGCACCTATTGGCCCAGCTCACCTCTCATGTATTCAATGGTCCCATCAAGCACAAGGTTGAGGAGTGGATCGAACCCTTTCAGGATTCCACTGGCTTGGAGAAATCACAAGGAGGAGAAACAGGAAAGTGTGAGATTTGTTTTGAGGACAGGTGCCCGCCCCAGCACAACACAGGTGTGAGAGACAACCTCTCCAGGTACAGAAGGAACCTGATGATAGCCGGCTCCAAATGGTCCCCACAACAGCATCCTCAGCAAATACTTTCTACAGAGGGGTGGTACTAATGTTGAGACCACACAGGCCATATGGGATTGGTCACAATTGTTCAGCTCTGACTGGCTTAGAAGTAGCTGCAGGCAACATGGAACGGCTCAGGTATGGGGGGCCGGGAAATTCTATTTATGGTTCTGAAATGTTAATTTCACTTAATTTTCACATCATGAACTATTCTTTTTTTTTTGAGACAGAGCCTCAAGCTGTCACCCTGAAGAGAGTGCCATAGCATCACTGCTCACAGCAACCTCCAATTCCTGGGCTCAAGCGAGTCTCCTGCCTCCATCTCCCAAGTAGCTGGGACCACAGGCGCCCGCCACAATGCCTGGCCGTTTTTTGGTTGCAGCCGTCATTGTTGTTTGGCAGGC
>CAUYON010069220.1:0-19634 GCA_963573935.1 Arctocebus calabarensis
AAAGATGGAGACTTTACCTCTTTTGTGTTTACATGGATGGAGCTGGAACATATTCTTCTTAGCAAAGTATCTCAAGAATGGAAGAAAAAGTATCCAATGTACGCAGCCCTACTATGAAGCTAATCTATAGCTTTCATATGAAGGCTAAAACCCAGTTATAGCACAAGAAATGGGGAAAGGGGCAAGGCAGGGGGTAGAGGGAGGATGGGTAGCGGAA
Source organism: Arctocebus calabarensis (assembly GCA_963573935.1). NCBI lineage: Eukaryota > Metazoa > Chordata > Mammalia > Primates > Lorisidae > Arctocebus > Arctocebus calabarensis. The sequence continues at coordinate 218 of CAUYON010069220.1, forward strand.
GGGTGATTGGTGAGACCACACAGTGCATCTTACAAGGGTACAAGTGAAAATTACTAAATGTAGAATATAAATGTCTTCATATAGTGATTAAAAGGCCATGAAGGCTATGTTAAATAGTTCGATGAAAATATTTCAGATGTATATAAATTCAGCACATTGTGCCCCATTATTGCACCAATGTACACAATTATGATTTATTAAAAAATGAAAAAAAAAGATTTGTCATTATTTTCAATTAATGTGAATGGTTTAAACTGTTCTCTAAAGAGGCATAGGTTGGCTGACAGGATACAAAACCTCAGGCCAGACATTGGCTGTATATGAGAATCTCATCTTACCTTAAAAGATAAATTTAGACCTAAGGTGAAGAGATGGTCATCTATATTCCAGGCAAATGGAAAACAGAAAAAAGCACGTGTTGAAATCTTATTTGCAGATGCAATAGGCTTTAAACCAACCAAAGTAAGGAAGGACAAAGACGGACATTTCATATTTGTTAAAGGTAATACTCAGTACAATGAGATTTCAATTATTAATATTTAAGTAACCAAACCAGAATGTGCCTCAATTTATAAGAAAAAACTCTAATGGAAATGAGTAACTTGATTTCCTCCATCTCCATAGTAGTTGGTGATTTTAATACTCCTTTTGCAGTGTTGGATAGATCCTCCAATAAGAAGCTAAGAAAATAAATTTTAGATTTAAACTTAACCATTCAACATCTGGATTTAACAGACACGTACAGAACATTTCATCCAAATAAAATTGAATACACATTCTTCTCATCAGCCCAAGAAACATACTCCAAAATTGCTCACATCTTAGGTCACAAGTCTAATCTCAGCAAATTTAAAATAATAAAAATTATTCCTTGCATCTTCTTGGACCACCATGGAATAAAAGTTGAACTCAACAATAAAAGGAATCTACATACTCAAACAAAAATATGGAAGCTAAATAACCTCATGTTGAATGATAGATACATCACAGATGAGGAATTCACTAAATTTTTTGAACAGCAACGAAGACATGAATTATCAATACCTCTGTGATACTGCAATGGCAGTCCTAAGAGGGAAATTTATAGCACTGCAAGCCTTCCTCAAGAGAATGGAAAGAGAGGAACTTAACAACTTAATGGGACACCTCAAGCAACTGGAAAAGGAAGAACATTCCAACCCCAAACCCAGTAGGAGAAAATAGATAACCAAAATTTCAGCAGAATTAAATGAAACTGAAAACGAAAGAATTATACAGCAGATCAATAAAACAAAAAGTTGGTTCTTCGAAAAGGTCAATAAAATAGATGAACCTTTGGCTAATCTAATCAGGGGGAAAAGAGTAAAATCTCTGATTTCATTAATCAGAAATGGTAAAGATGAAATAACAACAGACCCCTCAGACATTCAAAAAATCCTTAAGAAATATTACAAGAAACTTTACTCTCAGAAGCATGAAAATGTGAAGGGAATTGACCAATACTTGGAAGCATGCCACCTTCCTAGACTTAACCAAAATGAAGTGGAAATGTTGAGCAGGCCGATATCAAGTTCTGAAATAGCATTAAATATCCAAAATCTTCCTAAAAAGAAATGGCCAGGACCAGATGGCTTCACGTCAGAGTTTTACAAAACCTTTAAAGAGGAACTAGTACCTATATTATTCAACCTTTTCCAAAATATAGAAAAAGATGGAATACTACCCAACACATTCTATGAAACAAATATCACCTTGATCCCTAAACCAGGAAAAGACCCAACAAGAAAAGAAAACTGCAGACCAATATCACTAATGAATATTGATGCAAAAATATTCAATAACGTCCTAACAAATAGAATCCAGTAACACATCAAACAAATTATACACCACAACCAAGTGGGCTTTATCCCAGGATGTCAAGCCTGGTTCAATATATGTAAATGCATAATGTAAGTCAGCACATAAAAAAATTAAAAAACAAAGACCATATGATTTTCTCAATTGATGCAGAAAACGCTTTTGATAATATCCAGCATCCCTTCATGATCAGAAAACTTAAGAAAATTGAAATAGAAGGGACCTTTCTTAACTAATAGAGGCCATCTACAGCAAACCCACAGCCAATATTGTATTGAATGGAGTTAAATTGAAGTCATTTCCACTTAGATCAGGAACCAGGCAAAGTTGCCCATTGTCTCCATTGGTCTTCAACATTGTAATGGAAGTTTTAGCCATTGCAATTTTGGAAGAAAAGGCGACCAAGGGTATCCACATAGGATCAGAAAAGATTAAACTTTCACTCTTCACAGGTGACATGATTGTATATCTGGAAAACACCAGGGTTTCTACTATGAAACTTTTAAAAGTGATCAGGCTACAAAATCAACACTCAGAAATCTAAATCCTTTATATATACCAATAATAGTCAATCTGAAAAAACAGTCAAGGACTCTATCTCTTTCACAGTAGTACCAAAGAAGATAAAATAATTGGGAGTTTATCTAACAAAGGATGTGAAAGATCTTTATAAAGAGAACTACGAAACTCTAAGAAAAGAAATAGCTGAACATGTCAACAAATGGAAAAACATACCATGCTCATGGCTGGGAAGAATCAACATTATTAAAATGTCCATACTACCCAAAGCAATATACAATTTCAATGTAATTCCTATTAAAGCTCCATTGTCATACTTTAAAGACCTCAAAAAAATAATACTTCGTTTTATGGGTAATCAGAAAAAAACCTTGAATAGCCAAGACATTACTCAGAAATAAAAACGAAGCAGGAGGAAGCACGGTACCAGACCTGAGACTGTAATCTATTTTAAATATTAAAAAATCATACTCATAAGGTTTTATTAGTTTCAGGTGACACAAATCACAGCTGGTAGATTAAAAACACAATTAAGTACTTCTTAATCATGGGAAAGCTGAAGAAGCAGAATCTACCAGTAAAAAACTTCTAAAACCACATTAAACAACTGGGCCACAAAGATAGCCACTGTCTCTATTATAAAAAGCTATAACATCAAGAAGTTGCCTGCTACTGACAAAGCCATCAAACTATGCATTGCCTGCAAAGTCATGTTGCTTTTGCTACAATATGTGCCAAAAAAATGAACAGCTTGCATCTATCCTTCTCTCCTTATAACTCATTTCCAAATTAAAAAGGAATTTGAATGTATATGATTATTGAACTTAAATTATATCCAGAACCATAGCTACAAGAGATGCTTGGAAATATAGTTCTTAGTTTCTATTCTTTGCACCTAAAACAGAGCTCAAGTAACTGTTCAGTAGGCTAACTCACCATATCTATCACAACAAGGAAGAGGTAAGACTGCCATTCTTCACAAATAACATGTTTTTGACAAAGAAAATTCAAAAGAAGCAACTAAAAATTCAGCAAAATGTCTATAACTATTTACAAACTAAGTTGATACAATATATAAAACAATCACTTAGATTCTTGTCCACTGGATTATCCACCTTGAAAATGGAATAAAATTATGATGTTAATAATTGCCAGACATGTGTAATATCAAGAAATAAAATTAAAAATATTTGTGCCAGACAAGATAAAAATAGATTATTAAAATTTTCTTAAAATTGTAATAGATTTATAATCAATTTTCTTAGATGGAAAGAAAAGCATAATGATCATACCAATCTCTTAATATAAGAAACAAGGCTTCTGCATCAAAATCTCAAGAGGATTTTTACTGTATTTGAAGATTTGACAATCTGTCACACTAAGAATAAAAATGATTTTAAGATGTAGTAAGAAATTTAACATAACGAGACATTTTTAAGAGTATTAAAATAAAATAATGGAAAGTACTCTGTAGAGAAAGAACATTTACCTTAAACAAGATACAAAACTCAGAAAATACAAAACATGTGGACAGATAACACTGTAGGAGACTTCTGAAAAGAAACACCTTGGTAATAAGGGAATGGGGAAGAGATTGGTCTCTCGCTAAAGAGCATGAGAGCACGTAGCAGTAAGAGCACGAGAGAACATACATCATCACTTGGTGGTCTCCTCACCTAGGGTGTAAATAGCCAAAGAAGTTATTCGGGACTCTAACTCCTACTAGGCTCCTACTAGGCTTGTCCTATGAAGACTAACTGCTGCACCTTTGAGGTGCTCCCACACCTCTGACCTGAGACAACTGGCTCCTTCTGATGGAGAGCCTTACCTGACTGAGACCATGGGCTCTCCAGCACCTATGGGGAACCATTTTGCTCAGGGATCAGTGTCCTGGCAGTTTCATGGGCTGGGGCCATCGACCTAGTGTCCTGGTTCTGACTTAATACTGCAAAAAATTTAAACATATGAACTCCAAAACATATCACATAGTTTTTTAAAAAAGGCAAAAATTTTAAAAAATTTTAAAATTAGGGCAAAAATGTTCATTTTTTATGACAAACAAAGGTTTTGAAATGGAGAGTACAGAGAGTACTATAAGTATTGTGGGTGAAAGCGAGAGGTAGAAAGGAAGCCAAACATCTAAACCAAAATTAACAGATGAAGCATAGCAAGTTTACATAAAAAGACATAAAAACTGCCAATAAATATATGGAAAGGCATTTTATTTCATGAAAATTTAGAGAAATACAAATTGAAACAATGACATTTTTTTTTCACACCAGAGAGGCAAAAATGAAGGACAGTAAGAGATAGAAAAAGCAAGAAAGTATTTCCAGTGTTCTAGCATTGGTAAGAGTGTGACAGACAAATACTGCCATATTGTTGAAAGGAGTACAGGCTGATAAAATAATATTTTTTTCTTCTGAGTAGATGCCTAGTAATGGGATTGTAGGATCAAATGGAATGTCTAATTTGAGTTCTTTGAGGACTCTCCATATTTCCTTACAAAAAGGTTGTATTATTTTGCAGTCCAACCAGCAGTGTAAAAGTGTTCCCTTCCACATCCATGCCAGCATCTGCATCTTTGAGACATTGTGATGTGAGCTATTCTCATTGGGGTTAGGTGGTATTTCAAATTGGTTTTGATTTGCATTTGTCTGATGATCAAGGATGAAAACCATTTTTTCAAAAGTGTGTTAGCCATTCGTCTGTCTTTGTCACAGAAGGTTCTGTTCTTATCTCTTGCCATGAGGTACATGGGATTGTTTACTCTTTTTCTGTTGATTAATTTGAGTTCTCTGTAGATTCTCGTTATCAACCCTTTGTCATATTGATACCCTGAAAATATCTTTTCCCATTCTGAAGGATGTCCTTTTGCTTTACTTGTTGTGTCCTTAGCTGTGCAGAAATTTTTCAGTTTAATTAAGTCTTATTTGTTAATTTTTGTTTTTGCAATGGCCACTGAAGTCTTCGTCATAAAATCTTTCCCTAGTCCAACATCATTAAGAGATTTCCTCACAATTTCTTCTAAGATGTTTTTCATTTTATGTCTTAAATTTAAGTCTCTTATCTATGTTGAGTCAATTTTGTAAGGGGTGAAATGTATGGCTAGAATTTCAGTCTTTTACATATGGTTGAGTGTCCCGGAACCATTTTTTGAATAGGGATTCTTTTCCCCACTGTATGCTTTTGTTCGGTTTTTCGAAGAGCAGATGGCAAGTAGAGACTGGTTTCATCTCTTGGTTTTCTATTCTGTTCCATATGTCAGTGTCTCTATTTTTGTGTTAATGCCATGCTGCAATCATAAGGGCATTTGCAGTAGACTGTTCATCACAGCTCAATCTGCAGTCAGCAAAATGTGGAAATAATTTAAATGCCCACAAACCCAGGAATGGATTAATAAGCTGTGGTATATGTATACCATGGAATACTATTCAGTCATTAAAAAAGATGGAGACTTACACCTTTTTTATTAACCTGGATAGAGTTGGAACACATTCTTCTTAGTAAAGTATCACAAGAATGGAGAAGTAAGAATCCAATGTACTCAATTCTAATATGAAGGCAGTAGATTATCTAATACAGGGGGAGGGGGGAGAATAAAGGATGGGGAGAGGGGAGGAGGGAGTGGGATGGGGTCATAGTGTATGGCACACCTCTTGGGGGTGGGAAATAATTACAAGAGGGAATTTTCATAACAACCACAATTAGTGTAACTTAATTCTTTGTACCCTCAATGAATTCCAAACAATAAAATAAAAGAAAAAAGGGGGGTACAGGGTGGAAAAGGGTTTTGAAGGCAAACTTTACAGTATCTATCCAGTCTTTTAAAGTATATGTTCTTCAATTAGCTATTCTATTGCTAGGACTATGTTCCAAATCAATATTTATTTGCATGTATTCACAAAGACCCATTTAGATGGAGGTTTAGTGCAGCATTGTATATAATGGAAAAAATAGAGATACGTTAAAAGTCTATTATGGACATAGCTAAACATAGTAAGTAGGATGTATTCATGTTACAGAAAATTATGCAATAGCTAACATAAGAGTAATGGAGATTTCTATGTACTGACATGAAATGATCTCTAAGACATATTTTTAAGGAATAAAGCTAATCGTAGAATAATATACTAAATCTGATCACACCGTCACACATATTTACATACATATGCACATGAAAGGGGAAATAGTAGCACTGGTTATTTTCAGTAGGGCAGGTGATTGGCATTGAAAATGGGGCTCAAGGAGATGCATTACAATTTTTGCCTGATACTTTTCTATAATGTTTGATGCATTTAGTTATTCATTCATTATTTGTGTCATCTAAAAAATTAAATTTGCAAACTGTTTTGTGTCTAAGAGTTTTCCCTCATCACCACATTTTTCCTATAATTACAGATAAAGGTTTAATAACATTATTGTAATTGTTATTATTGTAACTGAAATGTATCAAGTATTACTACATTGAATTGTGCTAAGTGCTTCACTTGTATTATGTTTTTAATTTGTTTAAGGATCACCTAAGTTTAGTTCCATTATTTTATGCCAGGCACTTGTTAAGTGGCTTTCCTTATTATATTTTCTCATTTGTCCTTCCTTTGGCTACATTATTATTCTCAAATTAAGGTCAGGACACAAAGGCACTGAGAAATGTAATAACTTCACTAAGGTGACAAAACTCTTCAGTGGTGGAGATAAAATTTGAAGCTAGATTATCTAATGCCAGAAACTTCACTGTTAGCCATGAAACTATATTTTACCTTCTCTAGGCTTGTAAGTATCATGGGAAAATTTGAGCAGTCATCATATAGACCTGGCAGGATTCACAATTGAATTTTGACATTTAAAACTTAATAGATATAATTTTAGTTAATGTCTGCAGCCATTCCACTTTAAACATACCAGATATTGTCTAATTTTAGTTGAGGATGCCTGATTTGATAGTCAGGAGTGAAATTCTACTTAGTTATAGAACAATATGAACTTTTTCATTTGATTTGCTAACAAAGTTGAATGCTCCAACCTTGACCAATACTTGCCTTCTTCAAAGGGCAGCTCTTTCATTAAGAGCTGGGCACTTTGGACTCATTGCAACCTTACTAACAGTTATAATTTAGTACTCTAATTCTTGGACTTTACCAGCATTACATCATTCTAATTGTGTTGCTATCTGCTATGGCATGAATATAATTGCCTTTGTTTTAACATTTTGTATTTCTAAGCAGAAATCTCTGAAACACAATTTTTATTTGTTGTAAACTGGGAGGTAAAGAAAATAAAAAAGAACTGTGCTACATTGGCCTCATATGTCACTAGCCCTCTCTTTTTTCCTTTTATATTGTGTTAAAATTCTAGCTAAATACTACTATTTGATGAAATTAAATTACTTTTATTGAGTATCTTATTTACATCTACTATGACATGTTTCAATAAATTCTTACCAATACATCTTTATCATGATTTGAATTTTTTAAAATTTATTTTCTTTTGCCATAATATACCAGTTTCCTATCATTCCATTCTATTTTCTGGGTAATGATTTAATTTTAATATAATGACAATTTTACCTTATTCACTTGCTGAGTTTCATCATTAATCTTGACCAATTTTCATGTAGCATGTTGTTTTCACACAAGCCTTGCTAATTACTGATTTGGCAACATAAGCAATAAGCTTTGTGGTATTGATGCATTTGTTGCCCTTTATTCCTCTGATAGGTCTTTTTTTGCTTCATAAACCTCCTCACCAGGTTTGATTTTAACATTTATCAAGGTTTGCCATTTTACAGGTAAATGTTTTAGTCCTTTCTACCATTGATTTTCACATTTGTCACAACATTGTCAGGCAACGTAATTTTTCTTAACAAATCTTAAATATTATGTACATGAATCAGATAAGCTCATAAATATTCAACAAACTAAAACACACACCCAGGAAAAGATGTCAGTGGAAATATTAGCATTATGTTTAATCAGCAGCAAAAGAAGCCTGAGTAAATCACAAAATCAAAATATTTTAGACATAAATGCAGTATATGAGCACAGACTACATTTGCATTTAGCAAGTTATGGGCCGTTCAATTAAACCTGGGATCAGGGACCTTTGTTAAGAGAGAGAGTAGGTTAAACTACTAAGAAATTATATTCATGAAATGGGGCTTGAAATTATTCATCAGAAATGTTGTATAAGACATCAGCTTATACAACAAAATTGATGAGACTGGTTTTCTTCAGCCTCAATAAGGAGACCCTATAGTATATGATGTATGAAGTAGGCCTAATTTGCACTCACGTGTTCATTTATATGAATTGTACATATTGTTCTGGCTGATATTATAATATTAGGGGTGATGGGAAAGCCATGCATATTCCACCAATTGTAGATGAAATAAATAATATGAATGCATTCAAAAGAGTACATGGGGCTCGGCGCCTGTGGCTCAACAGGCTAAGGCGCCAGCCACGTACACCTGAACTGGTGGGTTTGAATCCAGCCCAGGCCAGACAAACAATGATGGCTGCAACCAAAAAATGGCTGGGCTTTGTGGTGGGTGCCTGAAGTCCCAGCTACTTGGGAGGAGGAGGCAGGAGACTCGCTTGAGCCCAGGAATTGGAGGTTGCTGTGAACTATGATGCTACAGCACTCTATCCGGGGTGACAGCTTGAGGCTCTGTCTCAAAATAAATAAATAAATAAATAAATAAATAAATAAATAAAAAGAAAAAAATTTTTAAAAAGAGTGCATGGAAATTTTGCTATCTACTAAGTTGGCTGAGCACCTAGCCAAAAAGCCGCACAAAACTGAAAACTCCACGGACTACATTCATGATTTGTTGTCAGGAGAACTAAGACTTAGACAAAAAGGAAATAATGTATTTCTTAACTTTCCTTTTCTCTATGAATTAAACCTTAGCTTCAGGTAATATGCATACTCTTTAGATTGACCTCATTGGTATCTCCAAAGTCTGAAAGAGATCTCTTTAGGAAGTAGCAATCTTATAGGATTGATGAATTTCCATTTTTTAAGTGTACAGTAAAATATCTGGGAATCTCCAACTCTTCAAAACACAGATTTTATTCATTCAAAAGTCTCAGACAATATAAAACATTTTATACAAGGAGAGCAAGTTTAGAAATGTATGTACTTTATAATCGAAGTTTGATCAAATGGCAATGTTTTAATAATTTCAGATAGAAGCCTTTAAATAGTCACAAATTGGTGGATAGCCATCTAATGGCTCTAAAGATGCATTACAGTCCTTTCATCCAGTGGCAACATTTTAGCCATATGTAGTAGGCAGCCTTTAAGATGTCATTTGGGTGCAGTGGCTAATGCCTGTAATCCTAACACTCATGCAGTCCAAGAGCTGTATGCCAAGCACTTGCTAAATTGCTTTCCTTATTTTATTTTCTCAGTTTTCCTTCCTTTGTGAGAATCATTTGAGGTCAGGAGTTCAAGACCAACTTGAGCAAGAGCAAGACCCCCATCTCTATAAAAAATAGAAAAATTAGCCATGCAAGGTGAAACACACCTATAGTCCCATGTTCTCTGGAGGCTGAGGCAGGAAGATCACATTAGCCCAACAGGATGAGATTGTAACAAGTTACAGAGTTGCCATTTCACTCTAGAACAGGTGACAGAGCAAGACCTTGTCTAGAATAAAAGAAATTATGCCTTCCAATGATTTCTGCCTCCAGATAATCATACCCTTGTGTCAGTCCCTCTCACTGAGTGTGGGACAGAACTAGTGACTCACTTATAAATAATAGAACATAGAAAAAGTGATAGGTTGTCATTTGTGAGAATAAGTTACCAAGAGATTGTATCCTCAGGAGCCCTCTTTTCCTCTCTTGCTGTCTGGTTACTCATTCTGGGGTAAGACAATTGCTATGTTATGAGCTGCTCTGTGAAGGGTCCCATCTGAAATGAAACTAGTGTAGCTATCTACCAACAAGTGAGGACATGTAGTCTTCCAACAGTACTCTGAGTACATTTGAAAGTGGATTCTTCCCCTTTAGAGCTATGGGATGACTACTGCCCCGGCTAATAACTTGAGTGCTGTCTTGCGAGAGACCTTGATTCAGACATTCAACTAAAGCTAAACTGGATTCATACTACCTGTACTCTTATCCATAGAAAAGAGATAATAAATGTTTATTAAGACATTAAATAGTGGTGTAATTTTCTAGAACACAATAGACAACTAATACACTATTGTAGCATGATTTTTTATGTATTATGATGAGGGTCTTCTTATTTATTACTAATGTAGATGAAAAGTGATATAATATTTTAAATTAAAAAACTCCATTGTTGTCTGAGAATACTAGCACATGCTTGGGGGGCTATTGAGAGGTGGGAGGATCCCTTGAGGACAGGAGTTCAAAACTAACTAACCTGGGAAACATAGTAAAACCACATCTCTAAAAAAAAAAAAAAAAAAAAGTTAAAAAGTGAGCAAGCCTGGTGGCATGTGCCTGTAGTCCAAACTATTCAGGAGGCTGTGACAGGAGGAGCACTTGAGCCCAGGAATTTGAAGCTGTATTGAGCTATAACGATACTGCGGCACTCTACTCCAGGCAATCAAGGAGGACTTCCATCTCAAAACAAAACAAAACAAAATAAAACTTCATTGTTGATTAAATAAGCTACTTTAGACATCAAGATCTTTGAAGATTTTAATTCTCTTTAAAAGTTACATGTTATAGGCTCAGTGCCTGTGGCTCAACGGGCTAAGGTGCCAGCCATGTACACCTGAGCTGGTGGGTTCGAATCCAGCCCAGGGCTGCCAAACAACAATGACAGCTGCAACCAAAAAATGGCCAGGCGTTGTGGCGGGCACCTGTAGTCCCAGCTACTTGGGAGGTGGAGGCAGGAGACTCGCTTGAGCCCAGGTATTGGAGGTTGATGTGAGCTGTGATGTGAGCACTCTATCTAGGGTGACAGCTTGAGGCTCTGTCTCAATAAATAAATAAATAAATAAATAAAATAAAATTTTAAAAAAGTTACATGTTATAGTCACTTATACCATTAACATGCTCTGAGTGTCAATGTGGGGGTTGTAATCACAGAGTGGTTAAAACTACAAATATGATGATTTGAAACAAGATAAGTGTGAAAATTGAGAGAAAATAACTTTGCAGTCTTTCTTGACCATTACATTAAAACAGAATTTTATTACAGATGCTCAACTGAAAATATCTCTCAGTATTAGGTATTACCACATATATTTAGCTAATCACATCCAAGCTCAGGTTCATACCTGTCTCTAGGTAAACATTGGGATAATGTCATACTTATTTTCTCTAACATAAAATGTAGTAGAATTGAAAAGAAGAACAATAAGAAAAGGGGTTCAGTTCAAAAATATGCCAAAATAGTCAGGGGACACATCTTTCTGTAATTTCACTGTGAAAAATTTCTTTTTCTTTTTGTTTTGTTTTGTGTGAAATATAAAATATAGATTTCAGCTGAGAAATTTATATTTTTCAGCTGAAATCTGAGAAAATTCAAGTTTTCACAGTCCCAAAATTTCATTGGCAGCAGAGAGAGATAAAATGTCATTAACATCTAGTGCAAGTCAATGTAGAGTATCTCAAGTAATAAACAAAGGGAGAAGATTAAAGTCTTGTGGGAAAAGACATGGAGGGTTTAACTCAAATAAATTACTGAAAGTATTAAATTAAGTAGCTTATTAAATGTATTATTTTTCTTCTGCAACAAAGTACCAAAATCTTGGTGGCTTTAAATAACAGAAATGTGTTCTCTCACAGTTCAGAAGGAAAAGATTTCAAAGCCAAGGTGTTGGGGATTCCTTTGGAGGCTGTAAGATAGAAATCACCCATGCCTCTCTCCTAATTTCTCACAGTTGCAGAAAATTCTTGGTGTTCCTTGGTTTCTACACACGTCACTTCAGTGTCTTCCTCCATCTTTGCATGGTCTTGTGCTCTGTCTCTGTACCCCTTTCCTCTTCTTATATGGTCTTGTCCTCTGTCTCTGTACCCTCTCTTCTTCTTGTAAGGTGAATTTATGGCCCACCTTAAATCTCAAATTCCTTCATCTACAGATCTTTAACTAGCTACAACTAGAAAGAACCTATTTCCCAATAAAATTATATTCTGAGACTTTTAGATGGAAGCTAATAAACCCACTGCACTAAAGCTAGGTGTATGAAAAATAACAATGTAAAACCTGAATATTGTATATACAACCTGAATATTTGCATGGTTGCAGTTAAGTGTATAAGCAATAGCCATAGTTAGGCATTAGGTAAGATTATCTGAATTTCTAAATAATTCACAATCATGTATAGGACAGATTCCAATAAAAAGATTTTGGAGCTTTTGTTTATTTGGTAAAATCAGACTTAATAGAATTTTCTTATTGACAGAAAACGTTAAAAATTAAAAAGATAAACGTGACAATGCTCACTTCAAGGACATTTAAGTATGTTAAGTACAGTGCAGAGAAAACTTCATAAAAATTGCAAAGGAAGAAATCTTCAACTATACAATTGTCCATTGGTAGAACTTCAGTTGATTTTGTATCTTTGCTATTATGAGCATAATACAATAAATGTATGAGGGCAGGTATCCTTTTGATATAATAATTTCTTTTCTTTTGGGTAGATGCTCATTAGTGGGATCACTGTATTGAATAGTAGTTCTATTTTTAATTCTTTGAGAAATCTCAATACTGTTTTCCATAGAGGTTGTACTAATTATTATTCCCATAGTGTATAAGCAATCTATTTTCTCTGTGTTTTGCCCAACATCTGTTAGTTTTGAGTTTTCATAATAGGTATTCTGACTTTTGTAATTTGGTATCTGTTTGTTTTCTTTTTAAAAGTTATTATTATATTTAACTTCAGAATGTTTCAGGGCTACAAATGTTTTGGTTACACCCATTATTTTTGTATAGTTTGAGACAAGGTCATATTTATGTCTGTTCTTTAGATACTAAGCATTGTGCTCATCTGGCTTTAACATACATATCACCTCCTCCTTTCTTTCACATGTTTGATTTCCAATGAATTTTACTACCATATGTACACACGCATATTGATAGTTTAGTTCCATTTTAAAAGTGAGGACAGATGGTTTTGTTTCTCCATTCTTGTGACACTTCACTCAGGAGAATGATCTCCAGTTTTAACAAGGTTGTTACAAAAGGTATTACTTCATCATTTTTTTTGTATGAATGAGTAATATTCCATGGAATATATATATATACACAACATTTTATGAATCCATTCATTTATTAAAGATTACTTGGGTCATTTCCACACCTTTGCAATTGTGAATTGTGCTTCTGTAAACATTTGAATGCAAGAGTGAATTTTTTTCTTTTGGGTAAATACCCCATATTGGGATTGCTGTATCAAATGGTAGATCTTCTTATAGCTCTTTGAGGTATCTCCACATTACTTTCCAAAGAGGTTGTATTAGCTTTCAGTACCACAACATTGTACAAGTGTTACTCTCTTTTTGCATCCATGTCAGAACTTGTTGTTTGGACCTTTTGTATAAAAGCCATTTTTACTTGAGTTAGGTGATATCCCATTGTGTTTTTGAAATGCATTTCGTTGATGATCAGAGATGTTGAACATTTTTTTATATATTTATTGGCCATTAGTCTATCTTCTCTTGAAAAGCTTCTTTTCATGTATTTCACCCACTTCCTAATGAGGTTGTTTCATATCTTCTTGCTTATTTGAATGAGTTCTTTGTAGATTCGGGTTATTAGATGTTTATTGAAGTATTTCTTCTTTTGAAAACTAACTGTTCATATCCTTTGCACATTTTTGTTATTGTTGAGTTTTTTTTTTTGAGCTCTATATAGATTCTGAATGTTAGTCCTCTTTTGAATGGATAGATGGAAAATATTTTCTCCCATTCTGCATGTTTTCTGTTAATTCTGTTGATTATTTCTTTTGCTGTGCAGAAGCTTTTTAGTTTACTTAAGTCCTATTTCTCTGTTTTAATTTTGGTTGCATTTGGGTTTGAGGTCTTAGTCATAAATTCTTAGTTTAGGCCAATGTCCAAAGAGTTGTTCTTCCAGAAATTTTATAGTCAAGTCTCACAGTTATGACTTTAATCTATCTTGAGTTAGCTTTTGTATATAGTAAGAGATAGGAATAGTTTCATTATTTTGAATATGGTTATATGATTTTCCCAGCACCATTTATTGAATATGGTATGCTTTCTCTGGTGCATGTGTTTGTCAATTTTGTTGAAGATCAGTTGGCCTTAGGTATGTGATATTATTTCTGGGCTCTTTAGACTTTTCTATAAATTTGTGTGTCCATTTGTATAATAATACCATGCTGCTTTTGTTACTAAAGTTTCTAGTATAATTTAAAGTCAAGTAATGGTGAATTTGCAGATTTATATCCTTTGTTTAGGATTAGTTTGGATATTTGGACTATTTTTTCTTCCATATGAATTTTAGGATGGCTTTTCTAATTCTGTGAAAAATAATATTGGTATTTTAATAGAAATTTCATTGTATCTGTAGATTTCTTTGGCTGGTGGAATCATTTTAACAATTTATTTTTTACCATTTTATTTTATTTTATTTTATTTATTTTTATTAAGTCATTTATACATAGATCATGAATACATTTATGCCATTGTGGGATTCAATGTGTTGATTATTTGTACAAATTGGAGTGCTTACATCCTACTAATTAATATAGCCTTCACCTCATTTACCCAACTAAAGTGTTAGGACATTTGTGCTCTATATCTGATAGATCCAACTTGTACTTGCAATATGCTCCATAGGTGTGGTCTCATCAATAACCCTCGCTCTATCAGCCCATCCTCCTCCTTTTCCTTCCCCCTATCCTTCCCTAATTCATCCTGGGCTATAGTTGTGATTTATATTTCATATGAAAGTGTGAGTGATTACATGTTGGTTTCATAGTAGTACTGAGTACATTAGATTTTTTTTCCCATTCCTGAGATAATTTACTAAGAAGAATATTTTCCAGCTCCATCCATGAGGAGCTGGAAACATAAAAATAAAAGAGGTAAATTCTCCATCTTTTTAAATGCTGCGTAGTATTCCATAGTAAATATATACCATAATTTATTAATCCATTCATGGGTCGATGGGCACTTGGGCTTCTTCCATGACTTGGCAATTATGAATTGAGCTGCAGTGAACAATCTGGTGCAAATATCTTTCTTGCTAAATGAGTTTTGGTCCTTTGGATATACACCTAGAAGAGGAATTGCAGGATCAAATGGCAGGTCTACATTTAGATCCCTGAGTGTTCTCCAGACTTCCTTCCAAAAGGAATGTACCAGCTTGCATTCCCACCAGTAGTGCAGAAGTGTTCCCTTTTCACCACACCCACGCCAACATCTGTAGTTTTGAGATTTTGTGATGTGGGCTACTCTTATTGTAGTTAGATGGTATCTCAGAGTGGTTTTTGTTTACATTTCTCTGATTAAAGACGATGAGCATTTTTTCATGTGTCTATAGACCGTGTGCCTGTCTTCTCCAGAGAAGCTTCTGTTCATGTCTCTTGCCCACAATGAAATGAGATCACTTGTTTTTTACTTATTAATAAGTTTGAGTTCTCTGTGGATTCTGGTTATTAGACCTGTCTTGGAAATATAAACTGATAAAATCCTCTTCTATTCTGAGGGCTGTCTTTTTGCTTTACTTAGTGTGTTCTTGGCAGTGTAGAAGCTTTTTAATTTGATCAGATCCCAGTAATGCATTTTTGATGTTGCTTCGATTGCCTGGGGTGTCCTCCTCATAAAATATTTTTCCTCATAAAGTATTCTCCCAGGCCAATTTTTTCAAGTGTTCCCCTGCATTCTCTTCAAGAATTTTTATAATTTTATGTCATAAGTTTAAGTCCTTTACCCAGTGGGAGTCAATTTTTATTACAGAAGAAAGGTGAGGGTCCACTTTCAGTCTTCTACAAGTCCAAGTCAATTCACACAGCACCATTTGTTAAATAGGGAATCTTTCCTCCAATTTATATTTTTGATGGGCTTATCAAAGATCAAACAACAATAAGTGTCTGAGTTCACCTCTTGGTCTTCAATTTTGTTCCATACATCCAATTCTCTATTTTTGCTCCAGTACCGTGCTGCTGGAATTACTATCAATTTATAGTATAGTCTGAAGTCTGGAAGCATGATTCTTCCTGATTTGTTTTTATTTCTGTGTAATGTCTTGGCTATTTGAGCTTTTTTTTCTGTTTCCCTATAAAATGAAGTACTAATTTTTCCAGATCTTTAAAGTATGATAGAGGTGCTTTAATAGGGATCACATTAAATCTGTAGATTGCTTTGTGTAATATAAACATTTTAACAATGTCCATTCTTCCCTGCCATGAGCATGGTATATTTTTCCATTTGTTGACATTTTCAGCTATTTCTTTTCTCAGAATTTCATAGTTCTCTTTATAGAGATCTTTCACGTCCTTAGTTAGATATACTCACAGATATTTCATCTTTTTGGCAGTACTGTAAAGGGAATTGAGTCCTTGATTGTTTTTTCCCCTTGACTATTGTTGGTATACATAAAGGCTACAGATTTGTGAGTGTTAATTTTGTATCCTGAGACATTGCTGTATTCCTTGATCACTTCTAGGAGTTTTCTAGTAGAGTCCCTGGGATTTTCCTGATATATAATCATATCATCCATGAAGAGTGACAGTTTGATCTTCTCTGGTCCTATTTGGCTCCCCTTGATTGCCTTCTCTTGCCTGATTGCAATGGGTAAGACTTCAATTGCAATGTTAAAAAGCAGTCACGAGAATGGGCATCCTTGCCTGGTTCCTGATCTGAGTGGAAATGATTTCAATTTTACTCCATTCAATACGATATTGGCTGTGGGTTTACTGTAGAAGGCCTCTATCAGTTTAAGAAATGTTCCTTCTATACATATTTTCTTGAGTGTTCTGATCAAGAAAGGATGCTGGATATTATCAAAAGCTTTTTCTGCATCAATTGAGAGAATCATATGGTCTTTGTTTTTTAATTTGTTTATATGATATATTATATTTATGGATTTACATATATTGAACCATCCTTGGGACCCTGGGATGAAACCCACCTGGTCATGATGTATAATTTGTTTGATGTGTTGTTGGATTCTGTTTGCTAGGATCTTATTGAATATTTTTGCATCAACATTCATTAGAGATATTGGTATCGAATTTTCTTTTCTTGTTCCGTCTTTTCATGCTTTGGGAATCAGGGTGATATTTGCTTCATAGAATGTCTTGGGAAGTATTCCTTTTTTTCTATGTTTTGGAAAAGGTTAAGTAATATAGATACTAGCTCCTCTTTAAAGGTTTTGTAGAATTCTGATGTGAGGTCATCTGGTCCTGGGCTTTTCTTTTTGGGGAGATTTTTTAATTTCAGAACTTATTATAGACTTGTTCAACGTTTCCACTTCTTTCTGGCTAAGAAAGACGGCGTGTTTCCAAATATTGATCTATTTCCTTCAGATAGTCATACTTCTGAGAATAGAGTTTTATGTAATATTCATTAAGGATTTGTTGAATTTCCAAAGTGTCTGTTACTATTTGGCATTTATCATTTCTCATTGATGAAATTAGGCATTTTACTCTTCTGCTTCTGGTTAGGTTAGTCAAAGGTTTATCTATTTTTTGACCTTTTCAAAAAACCAACAAGTTTTATTCTTGTAATTCTTGAGCATAGGATGTGTTTACATTTGTTTGTGTCACGTGCAATTTCTTTCTTTGGTGTTTTATAGTTTTCCTTGTAGAGCTTTCATATTTTTCTTTTTACTGTATTTTTATGTATTTTGTTTTTTCATAGCTATTGTAAACTATATTGAGTTCTGGATTTGGTTCTCAGCTTAATATTATTGATGTATAGAAATGCTACTGATTTTTGTACCTTGATTTTATCCTAAAACTTTACTGAATTCATTTATTAAATCCAAGAGCCTTTTATACAGTCTTTTGGGTAAGTTCATCTTGTTGGCAAACAGGGATAATGTGGCTTCCTCTTTTGTGAACTGGATGCCTAGTCTTTCTTTCTTTTGCCTGACTGCCCTGGCTAAGACTTCCATTGCCACATTGAATAGGAGCAGTGGAAGTGGGCAACTTTGCTTGTTGCTGTTCTGTTCCAATCTGTATTGAGGGTTATGGGCTTGTTATATATGGATTTTGAAAGTGTGTACCAACTATGCCTACTTTGTTGAGGGGCTTTGCTATGAAGGAATGTTGAATTGTATCTAAATCTTCTTCTGCATCTACTGATATGATCATATGATTTTTGTTTTAAATTCTGTTTATGTGGCAGATCATGTTTAGTCATTTGTGTGTGATTAACCATTCTTACAGCCCTGAAATAAAACACACTTGACCATGGTTTATTAGATTTTGGATGTGCTATAGTATTTATTTTCCTAGTAAATTATTGAGGATATTTTGCATCTGTGTCCATCAAAGGTATTGGTCTATTGTTTCTTCACTTGGTTATGTCCTTTCTTGGCTTTGTCACTCTGATGATATTGGCTTTGTAGAAGCAATTAAGGAAGCTTCTCTGGTATTTAGTTTTTTGCAACACTTTCAATAAGATTGATAGCTTTGCATGTCTGGTGAAATTTTGCAGTGGGTCCTTCTGAACCATAGGTTTTTTTCCCCTTGGGAGAATCTTTATTATTGATTTAATTTTATTACTTATTATCAGTCTGTTTAGTGTTTCTCTTTCTTGATGGTTCAACCTTAGGAGGTTGTATATTTCCAAGAATTTATTCATTTCCTCTAGGTTTTCAAGTTGTGAGCATTCTTCTCTGATGATCATTTGTATTATTTTGGTATCAGTTGTAAATGTCCCTTTTCATTTGCCGTGTATTTATTTGTATCTTCATTTTCCTTTTTTTTTGGTAATGTGTTTAGTTGTGCATCAACGTTGTTTATCTTTTTTTTTTTTATAATTTTATTGAATCATAATTCTGTACATTGGTGCAATCATAGGGCACGATTCATATACATTCAGAAATGTTTTGATTGTACTGTTACAGATAGCCTTCATGGCATTTTCTTGATCACTATATA
>CAUYON010069222.1:0-13105 GCA_963573935.1 Arctocebus calabarensis
CCTGTTACTCTCTTTCCCTATCCTGTTTTTGGTAAGACAAAAACACAGAGTTTCATGTTTACATGGATGAAGTTGGAACATATTCTTCTTAGCAAAGTATCTCAAAAATGGAAGAAAAAGTATCCAATGTACTCAGCCCTAATATGAAGCTAATTTATAGCTTTCATATAAAGGCTATAACCCAATTATAGCACAAGAATATGGGGAAAGGGGCAAGGGAGGGGAGGGGAGGGGAGGAGGGAGGGTAATTGGCAGGATCACACCTATGGTGCATCTTAGAAGGGTACAGGTGAAACTTACTGAATGCAGAATGTAAATGTCTTAACACAATAACTAAGAAAATGCCATGAAAGCTATGTTAACCAGTTTGATTAAAATCTTTCAGTTGTATATGAAACCAGCACATTGTACCCCATGATTACATTAATGTACACAGCTGTGATTTAATTAAAAAAAAAAAAAGAATAGAAAAACACAGAGTCTTTGTGAGCAGAATAGCATGCCTGAATTATACTGGAGGTGCTCAATACATTTTAAAAATATTTCCCGGCAGTGCTAACACTTTGTAGGGATGAACCCAGAGGACAGGAGGCCTTCAGGTGCAGACTCAGAAGCCATAGCTCCTTCCCCTCCAAGATGAGGGCCAGGAAGAACACACAGGCTTAGAAGGCCTTGGAGCATGTTCTAGGCTAGCATGGGCTCTTGGGCAGAAGCAAAGTTTGGAAAGCATTCAGGGGAATAGAGGAAAGACCCAGAAGGAGGGAGGCCAGGAGGGATGCAGTAGGCAGGTCCAGACTGGCCCTCTGAGGGCTGAAACCTAGTCAGACAGGAAACAAAATCTCTCCATCTTCTTAATTCTGGGCTCATTTCTTGTTTCCATCAGGGGAGTCTAAATGTCTGTCCTTGCAAGTGTTGAGGCACAAATGAAGGGTTACAAGGGCAGTGAAATATTCTCATCACATGGTGAGCAGGGCCGTGGAGATCTTCCTGACCCTAATATCAATGCGAGGAACTTTCTCCCCCTGCTCCTGATGTGCCCCAGCTGTGTGGAGTTCCAGGGCCCCGTCTTACTTTTCCCTGCCCCTGAGTGTCCTCTGGGACTGTGTCCTGCCTCTCTGCTCACTTGCACTTAGGCAACTTCTCTCAGCGAGCTCATCCTTGCCTATGATTCTACCCATTAGCTCTGAGGACTCTCAAATACAGCTTCTGGCTCCTGGCTCCTGCCCTTGCTCCAGCCCCAACTGACTTCAGCTGTACCTTGACTCCCCTTCTGCTGGGCTGACCCTCACTGTACACTCAGCACATCCAATTGAGAATTCAAAGCCACAGACATTTCTCTGGTACTATATCATCTTGTTCCTGCAAATAAGAGCAAGTTGGGGACTTTGGCATCACCTTTGCCTCCTCTCTTTCTTCAGGCCCTAAGTCCATTCTGCTAGAGGGTCCTGAAGTCTTTCCCTTCAAACTGTTACCTTGATTACAGTCGAAGACTCTGCTGTGCCCACTGCTCTCGTGCCTTGTCAAACCGATATCATGGGAGGCCTGGAATGCCCTCTTTTCTTTCTTTGTAATTAATCTCATCCATATTTCAAAGATCAAAGCAAGTGCCCCATTCCCTAAAGCCTTATCCAACCCTTCAAGACTGTATTCTTCTCCTTTCTTGAACTTGAAATGAATAGATTCATTAAAAAAATAGGTATTGTGGGCCTACAATGTACAATATACTAGGAGCTGAGGGGCTACAATAACAAGTGTGAGCTTGTAGGAGATTACAGTCTAGCAACCATCACACGAATTTAATCACTTCCTTGTTGTCTCTCTCTTAATTGGGCTTCCCTAGCCAAACTCTTAAATAGCTAGGTCTGAGTATTAAATGACTTTTGTAAAACTCATAAGGACAGATAGATTACAGGACACATAAGTTCTTACTTAACTAAATACATGTTGGTTATATGCAAGACAGGTACCAGAGTAAGACTTAGAGACATGCCAACTGCATTCCTTATCTAGGTTAGAGATATATCTTCGGTGAAGGGAGAAAAAAACGAAGAAATTAAAGAAACCACACTGTGTTTGAATGGTGTTTTACATGTCTAGCCAGAAACTCAACTTAATTTGACAGACAATTTATTTGACTCCAATTTTGAAGAGAATGATTGATAATCTGTTTCCCAAATTCTATAATCATGAAATAATGTCACATTTCTTAAGAGTAGAGAACTAATATAAAAATGATTTAGTAGCACTTTATTAATTACAATGTAGATATTTGGAATTTCCTAAGAGATTTTATAAGATAGAAATGGGAGCTAATTGTGAAGCATTGAATTTACATTCTTAGATAAAACCATTCAGTCCTATTAAGGGCAAGAATATGGAGAGGATCCAAACACATGTGGTAAGTATGCCGTTCTTTCAGCAAAGATCTCCAAGAAATGACCTGGCTCAAAGAATACAAAAGTGCCTTTTCTAAGTGTCCCCAGGAAAAAGAGTTATAAATCAGAAGTGCAAAATCTCCAACATGCAAAAAGAAAAAACAGGAGATATTTCATTCCTCCAAACCTTCAACAAGCATAGTTTTGATTCTTTGTTCAGAGGTAGCATGGACCTCGACTTAGACATCCAATTCGAGGACCACATGTCACCCCCGCCCAGAAGAATCTTCATGTGTTGAACACATTGACAAAGTCAAAGATAATCCCAGACACATGATTATTGGCAAACAATCTTTAGAAATCTTCTTACCTGCCAGAATATGCTATCTATTGTGTTTCCAAGAAAACCATCGCGACCTTCTGAAGACACCAGTTTGGGGCCAAGAATTGTCATGAATTCATCAAAATCCACTTGGCCATCCCCTGGAAGAAAAAGATGCAAATGTAAGTTGAAAAGTAGCTAAACTTGACTTATTGTACCAAATGTGATAAAGAACTCTACTCTTTTGTCCTAGTCATGACCTCCATCCAGGAAGAGAAGATGGTGGTGGCATTAGTGAAAACTGTTCAACATACTTTAAACACTAAAAGTACCACACGAAACTGGCAATTATTAGTAGATCCCAATACCACATATCCCTAACCATTTGTCCGTATTTCCACTGAAATGCCCAACTAGCACCTCCCACTTACCTCCCATATAGTACCATGGCCACACAACTCAGCAGTATCTGACAGAAGAGGCAGCTTCATCCCCATTTCTTCCCTCATCCTCATCACCCACATGTAAATTTAGTCATCAAGTCTTACTGATTTCACCTCTGAATATTAGTGGCTGCTGTATCTTTGTCATTATTTCCAATGACCACTGTGGGAAATTGCTTCTAAGAATTCATGTCCCTAGTTCTGATGACCATGTTGTTAGCAGAATGGCTTCCACACTTTCATCTCCATGCCATGTCTTCCATACAGTTCTGAGTTTACTTCCCCCTAAGCAAATCTGATTGTGCTTCATAAACTTCAATGGCATCTTTGACCAAAAATAGGGAAACCACTTCAGCATGGCATTCAAGCCTGTCTCTTTTGCACCCTTTTGTCCCCCCCTTTTGCATAAAATGCAAGTGACAAGTGAGCTCTCTAATAGCTCCATGTCTGTGTACACACTCTCCCCTCCATCTGGGATATCTTCCCTGACTTGTCTGCGTGGTGAACACTGCCTCAATCTCTAAGATAGAGGTGAAATGACACTTCTTCTTTCTATTTTTTTCCTCCGACCCTTCTTCATCTCACTAGGCAGAGTTGGTCAAACTTTATTCTGAAATCTCCTATTAACTTTATGTACATCTCTTATGGAACTTAAAACCTTGATTTGCATGCCTATCTCCCACGTGGAGAGGGAGTTCTCCAAGGTCAAGGACCCATTCTGGAACGTTGTTGTATATTCAACCCCAAAGTAGGTATTTTGTAGAGTGAACAAATGATGGGTCTTGCTTGTTCTTTCTTTGTTCAATTCAGCATCTGTTTGTTCTTTCATGCTAGAGTTGACAACAATCAGAAAGTGAACTTAAGTCAACTTAATGGATAAAAGTGAACATTCAAGGCATTTTATGAGCCTCAGTGAGTCATCAGTGTGGCATTCTGCACCCTTAAAATTGCCCAAGAGGGCAACTCTACCAAGAGCTCACCACTCTTTATCTTGTCTGTAGCCAGTGAAGAAAGCCCAAGTGTCTGAACACCAGAGTTTGCCAAAATATAGACACATAAATCAATTGTCTCTCAGAGCACATTCACCTTCAGGGAGCATTTGTTCAAGACATATTTCAAAAAGCCAAGCAGGTGTTATCATCAAGATGTCAATAATTAGAACAGAGAGTCCAAGAATAGATCTCAGTGTAGATAAAACTTTCTAAAGGATTAAGAAGGGGTGGCAAGTCCTTGGGAAGGAGAAGATTTAGCCACCAAATGGAGTGAGGCAGTCAGTGGACTATGGAGATGAAATAGATTTATCTCACCATACGACAAGATAAAATTCTAAAATTTCACTCTCATTGGTAATCATAAGAAAGCTAAATCAAACAAAAATGAGTTGCCATTTGCCTTTCAAATTAGCAAATATTTCTAAAAAAAAAAACCCCACACACACTCAAAGTGGCAGAGCTATAGAAAGATATGCATTCCTGGTATGCTTGTCCTGGATACCAACTGGAGATGCCTACCAACATGCTGCCAAATGCTGGTTCCTTTGATTTTACAACTTCAATTTTTAAGAAAAAATCAGAACAAGAAAATTGTCTTGAATCCAGAAGAAGATATATGTCCACAGACAGTCAGCCAGTATATGTAAAAGTGAGAAAGTGAAATCTGGAGAAAGAAGACAATGGGCCCATCTTCCTAGCACTTGACACCTATGAAAGCCAACTCCATGTGTCCCAGGTCTTAGACAGACATATGTGCATTAACTTCCACACACCCCAGTCACCTCCCCTAATCATAACTGAGGCTGAATGGCCAAGAGTCTGAGATTAGAATATGCATTCTCAGTAGACAGAATATCATCCCTAATGGGATGAAAATAGATTCTCAGGGAAGAACAAATCTTACATATTACAGGTGTGGCTCCTCCAGGGCTAGAGTACATAAATATTAAAATTTCGTGTGGGTAGGGCAACAAGGGAAACATGTTTTAAAAGGCACCTTAAAAACAAAAGGAAGAAGATCAAGAAACCCTGGACCAGCAGATGTCCCGGGTACTCCAGTTCTTCTTCCCTCAGCCCTACCTCTTGGAATGTTGGTCTGTTAGCAGTGGGCATCATCCTATCTGTCACCCACGGTGAGGTCTAATAGTTCAGAGAGGCTTAGATGCTCAAGGACATGGATCATTTTTGGCGAAGATATCATGAGAACGTAACTAAAATATGTCCTCTGAGCTATAGCACTTAAGGTTCTGACCATGGTGTAGAGAGCACTGTTCTCTCCCTGTTGGGAGCATCATGGGAGATGATCTACAGAGGAGGCAAAACCCATAATTTTCAGCATCAGGAGAACAAGCCTGTCTTTCAACAGCCCAGCTCCCCACATAGGAACAGGAGAAGGGACCACCCATCTCTCCAAAACCTCCCCCCATGGTGAAGGGATCACAGCACTATCAAATTTATGCATTTCAAGGTCCCACACTAGCTCTAGTCCAAAGCATCATAGTATCAGACAGGGCTCACAGATGGTATACTTGGCTGAGAACTATAGACTAATAGCTGAGAAGCAGAAGTGATGCTTCTGAAACTCATCCTGGACCTGGGGAAGGGAGCAGCTCATTTACTATCTAAAATCCTTGCCCAGAGAGGAGGTACTGGGGTAGAGGGGCTTAGGATGCTGTGGGTAGTGCCAGCTATGGCACAAGGTTTACACATGACCCAGCAGAAAAGGTCTAGATCATGGAAGAAGTTGCTGCTACTTCTTTAGGACGGGACATCCGAAACCCCAGATTCTTTTACTAGTCAAATATTATTCCCACCTGTGATACTGTTACCCCTAATAAGAAATATGAATTTGGTCTTTGCCATCATTTTTTGACTCACAGCTGTAAAACCCATGCTAATTGCCTAAATGATACACGTGCAAGATAAAGAGCATCTTTTGTTCAAATACTTGGTCTTTGACCCCAGCTCTTGACACAGAACTGCTAAATCCCTTGGAATTTCCTAGTCTTTTTTCTATGAAGGAAACTCTTCATGGGCTTCTGGGCCAAAACTGGTCACCAGAAAGACCAAAACATCAAGGACATGGATCATTTCTTTGAAAAAACATCATGAAACCTTAGCTAAACTATGTCTACCAGGCTTTTTAAAATTCTCATTGACCTGAGGGAGATTCTTCCAGGCCTCTCTGGGACTGAAGCTTAGTAATATCAGGTCCACGTCCCATCCTCCATGGAGGGAAAAGGAGCTAGAGACTGGGTTAATAATCAATCAAGCCTACATGATGAAGCCTCTATAGAAATCCATAGAGTTACTGGGGTTCAGAGAGCTCCTAGGTGGGTGAATGCATTGAGGTGGAGAAGACATGGAAGCTCCACACCCCTTCCCCATACCTTGCCCTGTGCAAGATATTTCTTCCACCTGGCTCTCACTGAGTGATATCCTTTATAACAAGTGGGTAATAGAAAGTAAAGTGTTTTCCTGCGTTCCATGTTCTAGCAAATGGCTGAACTGAAGAAGGGAACTCTGATTTATAGTCAGAAACACAGATGACAACCTGGACTTCCAACTCTGGTCTTAACTGATGCAGTCTTGTGGGACTGAGCCCTTAACCTGTAGGATCTAATGCTAACTCCAGAAAGGCAGTAGCAAAATTGAATTTAACTGTAGGACAACCTGGTCAGTGTCTGCAAAGAACTGGGGAATTGCTCCCTGAGAGAGAAAAACTCACACTTTGACCACCAGAAGTTTGAAGTGTTGTGAGAGTACTGGGAAAATACTTTTCTTTTTCCTCATATTTTCTTTTTAAAGCTCTCATGGAGCAAAGGGAGATTCCTCCAGGGTCACAGTTGGAGAAATACTCAGGGTAGGCCACCATTTCTCTGTCTTCTTCAGCACATTTCTCTAGGATGGCTCCACACCAGCCCTACTGGTGACATAAAGGTCCTATTCAGATTAAGGTGAGGCAATGGTCCCTTCTGCAGATCCTCATCTAATAAACAGGACTGGGAACACCTTAAAAGTTAACAACATTGTCCCAGAAATCTAGTCCCTACATCCCAGCCCCTCATCCCTCAACTCATCCACCCCAGGGAACTGAGACAAACAGAATCTCAGAGGTAAGTTATACACTAGGTCTCTCAACCTAAAATACCATTCCTTGGCTGCTGATACATCTGATGATAATAATTATAATATTCATATCTACTCAGCACTCAAATGTGATAGATATTATTTAAAGAAATTTCCATATATAAATTCACTTAAATCTTCCAGAAGCCCATTTTACTGATAAGAAAACTGAGGCACGTAGGCTGGGTAGGTGGCATGTGCCTCTAATCTCAGCTTCTGGAGAGGCTAAGGTGGGAGTACTGCTTGAGTGCAGGAGTTTGAGACCAGCCATTGCAACACAGTGAGACTCTTATCTCAAAAACAAACAAACAAAAACCAGAAAAAAACAAAATAAAAAAGAAAACTGAGGCACAGAAAAGTTAAGTAGCTTGCAGGAGCTTATTCAGAGAGCAGAGCTGGGATTCTTGCCTCAGCAGTCTGCTTGTGCTTCTGTGGCCTTTCAGGCCAATCACTATTGGGATGTGTCTGAGACACTCTCTGCCCTGCTTCTAGCACCCTCAACAGGGGAGTGGTATAGATGCCTGGTACACAAAGGCAGACTGAAACCTAAACTTTCATCAGTGGTCTAGCTTCTGGGCATCAGATCAATAATAAGTAACAGGAAATATTTATTTAACATGAGCACGGTGTAATTCTAGCTCCCTGGGAGGCTGAGATGGGTAGATCAGTTGAGTTCAGGAGTTAGAAACCAACCTGTGGAAAAGCAAGACTCTGTCTCTATTAAAAATAGAAAAATTAGCCAGGCATTGCTACAGGTGCCTGTAGTCCCAGCTACTCAGGAGGCTGAGGCAAGAGGATTGCTTGAGCCCAAGAGATTCAAGTTACTGTGAGCTATGATGATACCATGGCACTGTACTCAGGGTGACAAGAGGAGGCTATGTCTCAAAACCAAGGCAAACAAACAAACAAAAAAACATGTGCCTATGTGCCAGGCACTAAGCACAGGGATTTACTTGTATTACCTTGTTTGATTCCACCTCAAAATCATGACTAGGTTTTCCCCTCCCACACTTTACTGATGAGAAAACAAGAAGGCAAGAAGATGTTAAGAGTAACTGGATCAAGGCCTTCAGCTAGTATGTAGCTGACAGCGGGTGTGGTGGGGGTTGAGGGTGTGCTTAGCTCAGCTCAGAGCCTTGATATATTTCTTTCAATTGTTGGGGAATCATTGAGGGTACAAAGAACCAGGTTACACTGCTTGCATTTGTTAGGTAAAGTCCCTCTTATAATTGTGTTCTGATATTAACCTCACACTGCACTGCATCTCCTCCCCCCACATCAGAGACCCTAACCCTCAGTCTTGGTGCAGGTTCATATCTGGGCATTTAGGAAGAAATTTAGTGGGACATTGGAAGACAGGGCTTTTTATTTATTTAATGCAAATGACAATTGCCTAAAAGCCAGAAGCTTGCTCCCTAAATCACCACTTTGTCTGCAATCAGGGTCTCAGTAATTCTCCATGGGTGGTCAATTCCAGGAGACCCAGGTCTTTCATGTAGAACCCTCTGCACTTCTGAAACCTCTTACACCAAAAAAATAATTGGTCTGATGAATAAGACCTGTCCAGGCCCCACAGGGTCACTTCAAATTGCTATTACAGCTTCACAAGCCCCTGAAGACAAAGGAGACTGTATTCCCAGGTACGCCACCTTTCATGGAAGGCAGAGATTCTAAATGCAATAGCTTCATTTGGTTAAATTGTTTCATGAATCTTGAACAGGCAAGTAACTACAGAAAGAAATAATGGAATTCACTCCTATCAGGCCTCCATTTACCTTCTCCTGCTTCTAAATATCATGATCCACTTAGCAAGAAGTACGGGAAGGTAACCTGCTAAGTGCTGCGCCTTGTTGCTTCCCACTGCTCTATGAGTCAAAGTAATGAACTTGAACTAGGGCAGGAAACTGCAGGAGGGCCAGGACTGTGCCATATTCATTAAGACCAACCAGCTGAAATTTTCATGAAGAGGTAAAATAATAAAAATCATGGCAAAATAAAAGTAAGGAAAGGATTCTACAGCAGAAATAGGTGGGCTTTGAAAGGTAACAAGAAGATGGTTTAAGAGGAAGAAAATATATCAATCTGATAACTAACTAAATTCCAAATTGGAAATCCCAAAAGCACATCTAGAAAAGGAGCAGGTGAGTGGACAATGTTCCATGGGTCAATGAAAAGATGCATGAGGCACAGGCTTAGTGTTTGGGAGTGTGTAATCCATTCCCAGAACAGAAGTTGAGTGCGGTAACTGACCTAAAAGCATCTGCTAAGGCTAAGTGTGAGAGTAGGTACAATGGCTTTGCAGGGAGCCTTTCAAGGAGGGAAGGTGTCCAATAAACTGAAAAGGGATAGGGGTAAGAGCCTCCTGAGCAATGGTGGGGACACCAGGAATGGGAGTTGTCCTGAAAGCAGCAACCAGCCCCCCTTACAGCTGGATTGTTGAAGGAAACAAGCACAATGACACAGGCTCAGCATAGGGCAGGCAGAAGCACTTGTCCTTGATGTGGTGGCAAGGCCTGGGATTGGCAACATCAGTGCTGTGCCCTGCAGAGATCAATCTGGGAATACAGATTGGGCTAAATATTACCAGGGGCCCTTGGATAGTTTCTGTACAGCTGCAGGACTGGGCCCCACAACCTTCTTTACCTTTTGGGGACCTTATCAGCATTACCCAGAGACTGGACAGGCTAAACTGGTGGGAGCAGAGCTGGCCCAGGAAATGGTCTCAGGTAAGACAACAGGAAAGGCAGCCAGGGTAGGGCCTGAACATGCTTGACAGCTAAATGTAGATTTAAAAGTCTTCAGGATCTATGGGAAGTTCTCTAAGCTTTTCAAGGCAGAATCTTCAGTGCGAGGTGAAGACCTGTATGACAGTATGCTACAATGAAGAATACCATTTGCAAAAATCTGGATGGAACTGGAGACCATTTTCCAAAATTAAGTATCTCAAGAATACCAACACCACATGTTCTCACTATTAAATTGGAACTAGGCTGCTCTCAGAAACCCCATGTTGGGACACTGAGGCAGTCACCGGCCGGCTCTTCAACAAAAGGACTCCTCTTTAAATTTGAAAAATAAATAAATGAATTGGAACTAACTGGTAAGCACGCATGTGCATAGAGGGAAATAAAAGGTATTGTAAATAATACATAATATAAAATTTACCATCTTAATCATTTTTATTATACAATTCTATGGTATAAAATATATCTGTAATGCTGTGCAACTGTCACCACTATCCATCTCAAAACTGAAACTCAGTATCCATGAAACAAAAAAATTCCCAATTTCCTCTTACCTGGCAACCAACATTCCATTTTCTGTCTTTTTAAAAAAAATTTGGTTAAATCAAACTTGTGTACATTAGTGTAATCATGGGGCACAATGTGCTGACTTCATATACAATCTGAAATATTTTCATCGAACTGTTAAACATAGCCTTCATGGCATTTTCTTAACCACTATATGAAGACATTGGTATTCTACATTTAGTAAGTTTCACCAATACCCTTCTAAGATGCAGCATAGGTGTGATCCCACCAATTGCTCTCCCTCCGCCCATCCTCCCCCATCCCCTCCCCTCCTTTGCCCTTTTCCCCATATACTTGTGCTATAATTGGGTTTTAGCCTTCATATGAAAGATATAAATTAGCTTCATATTAGGGCTGAGTACATTGGATACTTTTTTCTTCCATTCTTTGTTTTGCAGTTCAGTGAGGCTGGGTTTGAACCTACCACCTTCGGTACATGGGGCTGGTGCCCTACTCGCTGAGCCACAAGCACCGCCCTTTTTTTCCATTCTTGAGATACTTTGCTAAGAAGAATATGTTCCAGCTCCATCCATGTAAACATGAAAGAGGTAAAGTCTCCATCTTTCTTTAAGGCTGAATAATATTCTATAGTATACATGTACCACAATTTATTAATCCATTCGTGGGTTCCATTTTCTGTCTTTGAATGTGACTACTCTAAGTAGCTCATATAAGTGGAATCATGCACTATTTGTCTTTTTGTACCTGGTTTATTTCACTTGACATAATGTCTTCCAGGTTCATCCAGGTTATCACATGTGTCAGAATTTCCTTTCTTTTTTAGACTGACAGATAAGGAGGTGCTTCTTTCATTTTTCTATTTGTTTTCTACATGCATTACAGCTTTTTGTCCCTTATTTTCTGCATGACCATCTTCTTTTGTGTTTAATCAATTTTTAATAGTGAAAAGTTTAAATTCATTTCTAATTTCCCTATTGTGTATATTTTGTATCTTTTTTGGTGTTATCGTGGTTATTACATTTAATATACTAAAGTTATAAGCTCTAATTTGAGTTTATCCCAGCTTAACTATAATAACATACAAACATACTGCTCCTTTTCATCTCCATCCCCACTCTTTTTACTTATTCATTCTGTAAAATTACATCTTTCTAAATTATGTAGCCAAAACCATAAAGTAATAATTTTAACAATGCATTTGCCTCTTAAATAAGGTAGAAAACAAAATAAGAGTTACAAATGACCATTTCAATAATTCTAGATTTTATAATTGCCTGAGTATTTACATTTATTGTGATCTTTATTTCTCCGCATGGCTTCAAGTTGCTGTCTGTCTGGGGTCCTGTCATTTTACCCTGTAGGACTCTCCTTAACCCTTCTTACAGGGCAATTATAGTGATAAAAAACTCCCTCAGCTTTTGTTTATCTGGTGATATCTTCTCTATTACGTTTGAAGGACAGTTTTGCTGGATATTGGATTCTCGGTTGACAAGTTTTTTCTTTTATATCTATCCATGGTCTTGCGGCCTCCAACGTTTCTGATGAGAAATTTGCTGACAATCTTATTGAGGCTCTCATAAAATGCTTGATAAAAATGCTTCTTTCACTGCTTTCAAAATTCTTTCTCTTTAGCAAGTTTGATTATAATGTGTCTTGGTGTGGGCCTCTTTGAGTTCATCTTACCTAAAATTTGTTGAGACACAGATGTTTATATTAATGTCTATCATCAATTTTAGGAAGTTTTAAACCATTATTTCTTCAAATATTCTCTCTGCCCCTTTCTCTCTCTCTTCAAATCTAGGACTCTCAAAAAATATCTATATATATATAGATAGATATCTTTGTGTGTATGTGTGTGTGTGTTGGTCTTCTTGATGATGTCCCACAGATCCCTTAGGCTTTTTAATTTCCTGCAATCTTTTTTCTTTTAGTTCTTCAGTCTTGATTAATTTCCGTTATCCTAGCTTTAAGTTTACTTATTCTTTCTTCTGCCTGCTCAACTCTGCATATCAACCCTCTAGTGACTTTTTCATTTGAGTTATTGTACTTTCATTTCCAAAATTTCTTTTTGGCTTTGTTTTAAGTTTTCTATCTCTTTATTGACATTTCCATTTTCCCCAGATTGTTTTCTTTACTTTTTCTATGTCTTCCTTTTAATCTTTGCCTGTGTGTATTAGACCTACCATTAGGTCTTTTTCAGTAACAGTTCATTATTAATTTGATTTATTGGTCAGGTGCAGTGGTTCACTCCTGTAATCCTAGCACTCTGGGAGGCTGAGGCAGGAGGGTGGCTTGAGCTCATGAGCTCAAGACCAGCCTGAGCAAGAGTGAGACACTGTCTCTACTAAAAAAAGAAAAAAATTAGAAATATTAGCCAGGCATTTTGACATACCCCTGTAAGTCCCAGCTACCTGGAAGGCTAAGGCAAGAGGATCTATGAGGCCAAGAGTTTTAGGTTGCTGTGAGCTAAGACACCATGGCACTCTACCCAGGGTGGCAGAGTGAGACGTTGTCTCAAAAAAATTCACAGAAAAGGATAGAATGAAGTTTCTGAGAATATCCTCACTAACCA
>CAUYON010069223.1:0-13560 GCA_963573935.1 Arctocebus calabarensis
ATAATTTGTGTCATCATTGTCATTTTGTTCCATGAATTTGGAAATTTCCTGCTTAATCTCATCAATGACCCATGTATCCTTCAGCATGAGGTTGTTAAGCTTCCACATTTTTGTTTGAGTATGCGGATTCTTGTTGTTGAGTTCAACTTTTATTCTGTGATGGTCTGAGAAGATGCAAGGGATAATTTCTATTTTTTTAAATTTGCTGACGTTAGACTTGTGACCTAAGATGTGTTCGATTTTGGAGTATGATCCATGGGCTGATGAGAAGAATGTGTATTTCATTTTATTGGGATGAAATGTTGTGTAGATGTCAGTTAAGTCCAGGTGTTGGATGGTTAAATTTAAATCTATGATATCTTTGTTTAGCTTCCTTTTGGAGGATCTGTCTAAGACTGTTAGAGGGGTGTTACAGTCTCCAACAACTACAGTTGTGGAGGAGATTAAGTTGCTCATGTCTGTTAGAGTTTCTCTTATAAATTGAGGCACATTCTGATTGGGTGCACAGATATTAATAATTGAAAGCTCATCATTTTGTGTATTACCTTTAACAAATATAAAATGTCCATCCTCATCTTTACTCACATTGGTTGGTTTAAAGCCTATTGTATCTGCCAATAAAATTGCAACACCAGCTTTTTTCTGTTTTCCATTTGCCTGAAATATGGATGTCCATCCCTTCACCTTGAGTCTAGATTTATCTTTTAAGGTGAGGTGTGATTCTTGTATACAGCAGATATCTTGTTTAGGTTTCTGTATCCAGTCAGCCAGTCTGTGTCTCTTTAGAGGGCCATTTAACCCATTTGCATTTATAGAAACCAAGGACAAGGAATTCGCCATTGTAGATTTCAATGTGTGGTTCAAGGTATATGCTTGCGTTGCTTTTATATTGGGGGTATGTGCCAGTTGTTATGGAGGATAGGTCTGAGGATATCCTGGAGACCTGGTTTGGTTATAGCAAATTTCTTCAACATATGGATGTCATTAAAGTATTTAATTTCTCCGTCATACATGAAACTTAATTTGTCTGGATAGAGGATCCTGGGTTGAAAGTTATTTTGTTTTAGTAAGTTAATGGTCAGATTCAAATTCCTTCTCGCTTGGAATGTTTGAGCAGAGAGATCTGCATTAATTCTAATATTCTTCCCCTTGTATGTAATGGATTTCTTGCGTCTGGCTGCTTTTAGGATCTTCTCCTTCATGTTAACTTTAGTAAAATTCACTATAATATGCCTAGGGGATGTCTTATTCGGCTTAAGTCATGCTGGGGTTCTGAAACTATCTGTTATCTGAATTTCAGAGTCTCTTGGTATATCTGGAAAATTCTCTTTCTTAATCTCAAGAAGAAGGGACTCTGTGTCACGTGAAGCCTGATCGTTGCTTTCAGGTATCCCTATAAGATGAATATTGGTTGTCTTTGAGTTATCACAGAGATCTCTGAGAGAATGATCCATCCTGTCTATTTTTAGAGACAGGGTCTTGGTCTTGCTCAGGCTGGTCTCCAACTCCTGAGGTCAAGCAATCTACCCACCTTGGCTTCCCAGAGTGCTGGGATTACAGGCATGAGCCACTGTGCCCAGGCTAGGACATTCACTTTTGCTATTGTCTAGGCCAGGAATGTTCTTCTCCCTCTCTGAACTCCATTTGCCCAGACACTTTCTATCCTATCAATTGTTTTAGTTGATTTGCAGAATGTATTGTGTGGCATTAAGTATTGTTATTTTTTATGCTAGAATGGAATCTTCATATGGACTACATCTTCAGCACCCAAAACAGAACTAAACCCAGGGGACTTCAATGAATATTTGTTGAAAGAACCAGTGGGGTTTCTGCTTAATATTTTTCTTAACAGTGAAAGCTAGTACATGTTACTTGAGAGAAATGTTGCCTACCATAAAAAAAAAAAATGCTTTAAATGTAGGGTTGGAATGCTCAGTGAACTTATTAAGACCTATAAATGAACTTCTGTAAATTAACTAAAACATTCTCCATGTGTAATTAAGAAAAACACAAAACGAGTTTTTCAAAAATGAAACATGTAGCCTTTTACATTAATAGAGCACTACAAAATCTAGAAAACACTTTTATATTGTCATTTAAATAGTTTTCTCTATATTTTCAAGGGTAAGAATTTAGTTTCTAGCTGGTGTCTTAGGTTGGGTTCTCTAGGAAATAGATAAAGGGACAGAGATTTGTTGCAGAAGTTCCAGGACCAGCAGACTGGAGGGGAAAGGTGTGGGACTGAGCAAGAGGGGACTGAACGTCTGGGCAGTTGCAACCAGAGGCCTCAGCCACTCTCAAGGGGATATATGGAGGTGCTGCCCCCACCTTGAAGCCAGGGCTGTGAACTTTAGGCCTCTGTAGGGAAAGTCTTAAGAGACAGTTCGCTTCTGGAGAGAAGATACAACTTTGCAGGAAGAGGCTTTCTTCCCCTGAGGGCAATTCCCAGAGAGCAGATCACTGGAGAGCCATTAGCCATCAACAAACCTAGCAGCTGAGGGACTGGCCATTTCAGGGCTGAAGAGAGGCTCTGGGTAGCAGCCCACAATATCAGCTATAAGAGGCTGTGTGAGCTTCACCTGTGAATTTGTTAGAGATGCAAATTTTGGGGCCCTGTCCAAAGCATATTCTGGGAGTGGGTTTTCATAATCCATACTTTTATTAAGTCTCCTCAAATGAAGCTGATGTACACTCAGGAATGGTAACCAGTAAGCTAGAGATTCTAAAGAGGGATTTTGTCACCTCAGGGAACATGAGGACTCATACTGCTTTTCATTCGGTTTGATGTCACTTGCAAACTGATGTATTTTTCCTTTCTATGATCCTAATGTAAAACTATCTTTGCTCTTGAGTACCTTGGCCATATATAGAGTTAATTTGTAATGAGAATTAAAGGTAGCAAAAAGGGAATGAATTGGTTTTCCTGGGGTTCAACAATCTCAAAGACAGAAAAGTAATCAAAGGGATCAAAGGAAGAGTCATTAATGTGTGTAGGAAATGAACTTCTATAGGTGTAGATGGGCAAAGAATGCAGAAATTAGGGGAAGAAATTGTGGGGAAATTCCTTTCTGCCACTAGGTGGTGCTGTTAACTCAAGACAGCTTTGTTGGGCATCACAGTGCGATGGGAGAGAATCCTTTGTGAAGCATACTGCCTATCAGTTATTCGTAACATAGGAAATATTTAAATCTAAATTCAGAGAAATTTGGGCTATGCAGCATGTGGTTTCAATACATTATTTTTGTTATTAAAGCATCCAAGCTGTACTATGTTATTTGAGTCTTTCCTTCTTTTTTCTCTCCAAATTCTGAGAAAAATTAACCTAATCTTCACACTTACAATTTTACATTATTAAGATAGTATTTTAACACTACTTAGTAAATACTTAGCATTTGTGAACCATTTAAAAGTTTCAAAGGTCATATTGTTAAGAAAGTCAAGTATAGGAATTGTGATGCTACAATTTGTATAAAAACAAAGGAGTAAAAAAGAATATTTAGTTGTATTATTTTATGTGTATACCTAAAGCATCTCTAGAATGATATCTAATGGCAGTGATTACCCTTTGTAGAGGGATGGAAATTGAAGGATGGGAAATATAGTAAGTGGAGTGGTTTTCAATGTGTATCTTTTTACATTTTTGAAGTTTGAGCTATGTGCATATATTAACTATTCAAAAATATTTTTACATTTTTTAAGGAAAAATTTCAGAGTGTTTTCATGTAGCTTCAAGAATGATGAGAAATAAGAATTGCCATTCTCATTTACAAAGGAATAGGAACTTAGTATATAGAAGAGATGGAACTGAATGGTAGGCTTCTCCATTCTGAGACAGTGCTTTTGTTCTTTTCCTACCTAAATCTGAAATTTCTGGGTGCAATGTCATATATAGACAGCCACTCACATTTCTGAGAACTAACTTCAGCTCACTATGTGAACTGTGGCATCCTTCACACTACTTTCATGGAGCTAAAAGTTTATTTCCTCCAAGTAAGTCAAGTCATGTCTGGTGCATAAACAAAGAATAATCTTCTGAAACTTATTTTTTATCTGTAGAAGATGGTACTGAGCTATGAAAACTTACTAAATTATTAAATATAGAGCTGCTTTTTGACATGAAGTATTCTTGTAATGGGCCCAGAATTAACGCAGTCCAGGAGTCTAGTTTTCTCCTCAAGGCTTGTGTTAAAAGGCATCTCTGTATAGACCCACACTCTGGGTCTATAGACTCCAGTGGCCTTTTTGGCAGAGGCAGCTATGGGAGATTCTCACTGTCTCATCTTCTACTTCCAGATTCTCACTGTCTCATCTTCTACTTCTACTCAATCTGAGTCTCTTCAGATTGAGTTTTATACATGCACACATACAAATGTGGCAGGTAGAGAGGGTTGGAGGGAGAGGGATAGGAGGCAAGGAGGGAGAGCAGGGATCATATAAAGTAATTCCTGTCATTAGTTGAACTGACCTCAAATTGGCCCCTCCTTGAGAAAGCCGCTGAAGCTTAGTTTACCCATCTGTAAAATGGGAATAACTCCTTCCTAGAGTCACTGGCACCATGTCTGGAGAAAAGTATTTTAAATAGTTACTTTTTCAGTTGGAGAGTGACAGAGTAGACTGAGTGTGGGGTTTGGAGTCAGACTCCTCTCCATTTCCTCCTCTAACCTTACAGGACAGCCTTTAGATCCACCCAGATAATGTGCCCAGAGTTAGTGTCCCTTTCCTTAGCAGTCCCAGCAGCTGTCTCCTCACTGACGTTGCTGTTTCCAGGACCTAGTTCTTCTGGAGTACTCCTGCTAAAGAATAACCTGACCATTTAGTGCTTCTGTTGTAAGACCAAAGATGGCAGGCTAAGCCAGGCTGCGGAGGGCCTATCCAGAGACAGGTGCAGAAGTCCCACAGCAGTCTACATCTGGGACACAGGAGAGGCACTGAGGCCATAGGCTTACACCTGGGAGGAGCAGCTGGGCAGTGAGGGAAGTGGGTAAGTTTTGGTAGCACATGCCCTGAACCTGAAGACAGAGCCCTGGAGAACTTCAATGTATGAGGGCTGGGAAGGAAGTCAAGAGGATGTTGGGGGTTCCAAGTTCTGGGAAAGAAACAAAAAAGCAATAACAATTACTGAGTCCTCATTACATGGGACACATTCAACACACCTTGTCTCCTGTAGTCCTTGCCTCAGCCCTATAAGGCAGGTATGTACGTTGCATGGCCCTGTTTTACAGATGACAAAACTGAGGCTTAGAGAAAACATGTGCCTAGCCTAAGTTCGCACAGCTGGGAGTGGCTGACCTGGGATATGCAGAAAGGCTATCTGCCTCTGGCCACCTCACCCTCCACCCCTGCCCCGTACTGAAGCGGGTGGGTGATGGCACAGCACCCGGACGATGTTGAAGGGATGAAGTTGAATTGGGTCCTGTGGCCACCATGAAAGCCAAAAGTGAATGAGTGTGATTTAAAGACAGCATGGGTGGGGTGAGTGGAAGCCTGACTGCAGCGGATGGGAGAGGCGCAAGATGGGGAAGGAAAGGAAAAATATTACAAAGACCACATTACGTTAACACCGCAGGGCAGGAGAGGGTGGGGAAGGGAGCGGTGCTGTCAGGGAGGCTTTCCTTAGGAAGCAAAGATTTTGGTAGGGTTGCAGGTTGAGAGGCAGAAATCCCAGTGAGAGAGAGGTCAGTGGTTGGGATGAGAGGTTGGTTGGTAGAAGGAGTGGGACGTTGGCCCAGATGGAAGGGAAGAAAGAACAGAGAAGGAAATTCAGACAGAGCACTGCCATGTCCTCGGTGCGAGTCTTGGCGCTCCTCCACTTCTTTTCTCATGTATTTATTTATCTGAGATACGGGTGATCTCATTTTCCAAATGAGGAAATTCAGAACCAGAAAAGGGTGTATGACCTCCCAAATGCACACGGCCAGAAAGTGACCAGGCAGGAATCAGACCCGCAGCCTGACTCCAAAGCCTGTCTGCTTTCTTCTGGGGGATGTGCCAGGACAAGAGGGAAGGTGGAAGGGAGGGTAATGGCCCAGGGAGTTGGGAGGTGGAAGGGACTGGGAAGCTGGGGAGATTATCATTTGCTGAGAGGAACAGAAAAAACTTGAAGAGGGAGAGTCCAAACCGAGTGAGGAAGGGCAGGCCCAGCCAGGGTGCTCAAGGCCCAGCGGCCACGTGGACCCCAGTGTCTGCCCAGCAGAAAGGCTCGGGACCACAGACTCCGAGGCAGAGATGAGGGGCTGGGACGCTGTCTCCCTGAAGGGCTAAGAAGCCTTCCTTGTCTCCTCTCTCAGTTTGGCTGTGTGACCACGTGGGTGTGAGTTTTTGTGTCGGAGTGTGTGTAAGGTGTGAGCATGCTCACGCATGCCCTTGGTAAATGTAAAAAGAGAAGCTTCCCTGTGCGAGCGGCTGGAGCACAGGCACTCCTCTGAAATAAATCCCTACCTATACAGAGAGCTGCTGAGTCAGGCTGGCCTCTGCTCTGTGACCGGCTTCCAGAGGCTCTAGCTGCCCATGGCCTGGCATTCAGTACCATGCGTTTAAGGTGGCCTGGTCCCTGGGCACAATAATGTCTCTGTGCAGGCCAAATGGGCCCCTTCAGCTGAGCGCTAACCTCCCACAAGTCCCCACACCCCTGCTGGTCGCAGTCTGGGCCTTCAGTGGTACGTCCTGCCCCCAGCACCTGTATCCTGCATGTCTGAGTCTGCATGGGAAGTAGAGCTGCACAGAATCAGCAAAAACCTCAGTTTTTGTCCATGAAACACAAGTGACAGGGATTGAGTTAGAGAGAGGTGAGTGGAATGTACAAATGGCACATTTGTGGGGGAGAGTAATTCAGCCAACATGGTGGGGGCTCTTTGCATTTTCCCATCTGCATAAAAAACTGATGTACTGCATTCACGCATTCACTCTTTCCAGACTTTGTATTGGAGCCCTACAAAGTTTATGGATGATGCTAGGAGCTGGCAGTGAGGCAGTGAACATTCAGACACCATCCTGGGCCCTCCATGTGGGTGTGTCAGGACACACACTCACTGAGCAGGGCATTAGCCATACC
Source organism: Arctocebus calabarensis (assembly GCA_963573935.1). Lineage (NCBI taxonomy): Eukaryota > Metazoa > Chordata > Mammalia > Primates > Lorisidae > Arctocebus > Arctocebus calabarensis. The sequence goes on from CAUYON010069223.1 coordinate 7,052, forward strand.
TTGTGTGTGTGTGTGTGTGTCTCAGGGAGGGGGTGGGGGATCTCACAGCAAAGGACTAGAACATAGTCTTGGGGGAGGGGGTGGTGATAATGCAGGTGAAGGCCTCTCAAAGACGCAACTCTTTTGGGGGGCGGTGATTCTTAATCCATTTGTGTTCTTCCACATGCCCAGACCAGTGTGAGACAGGGGGCCTTTAGGGAGACCATGCCCACAGGGAAAAAAACCCAACAACTCCGTCTTCTACCTCCCAGGGTGAAGTGACAACGAACCTCTGCCACAGGACCATCCCCACCCAATCTCACCTCCTGTGGCTCCAGTCTGCAAACAGTGACCTTCGTCTCTCATTCATGCTCCCTAGAATCTGATTATGCACCAGCCCCTACCCCCTCTATAGCCAAATAATGTGCCCCCCCCCACAGCTCTAAGCAGTTGGTACTTTTATTATTGCCAACCCATTCCATAGTTGAGGACACAGAGGCACAGAGGGGCCAGATGACTCACCTAATGTTGAACAACAGGAGATCTGGGGTGCCCATCCTGGCCTTCTGGAATCACAGTTCACGTTTTCATCTACTCTGCTGTGTGGGCTTTCAAAGCAAAATCTCGTTTGGCTTCCCAGGTCTCAGGACAAAACTTCCATCACCCATGCACTGAATTTTTGAAGGCCATTAAACCTTGAGATCTCAGTACACAACGACACTTTACATACATCACTATTCATTCATTCAGTCATTCTTTCATTCATTCAACCAATGCTAGATATGGTTCTAGGTACTAAGGACACAGTGGTGAACAAAGCGCCCCTAATTTTGTTGCGAGACCCAAGATACAAAAGAAGCCAAGGAGAATATAGTGTAATTACCAGACAGTGATATGTGACGTTTGTCTCACTTAATATTTACCTCATCTTCAAAAAGTAGGTGTTAATTTGTTATGATACCCAAACTGAGGTTCGGAGAGATTAGTAAAATTACCTAAAGTTATACATTTCACAAGTTTTATCTTGACTTGATTTTGGATTGAGATCCAGATCTCTCCAGCTCTGAAGCTGAGGTTTTTCATCATCGCACACTCAGGCCATCGTCAAATTATGAACTATTGCTTTCATTTATCCTCTCTCTCTTTTCTGCACTCTGCTCCTACTTTTAAAAAGATGCAGGGGGCAGGGGAACAAGAATGTAGCCTCTGAGGGCTGGAGAGGAAATACCTTGAGGTCACCCTGGCTGTTCTCCTGACTCACACTTCGGCAGAAGCCACCTCGTACCGTTCTTAATGAGAATGTCATACAGAACTGAGTCAGTGAGAGGTTCTCTTTGACACTGGAACTTCTTTTGTTTATTTTTTTCTTTCCTCCTCTTGTGCTGACAAATGTATTAATATAAAGACAGAAAAGAAAGCTGAGCCATTTGTCACTGTAATATCTTCCCTCCTGGCGTCATAATGAATTGTAGCGGTTAGACTTAATCAATCACTCCCATAAGTCTTCCTGCGGATGCTTCCTTTCTAAAGGGCCCCAAACTGGATATGTGAATTTCGTGTTTCCAGACTGCTCATGCACTTGCCTGTGTGGGTACAGGCACACACCCGAGCGCTCCTTAGGGAAAGAGAAACTGCATCACCGAGTACCTGGGGCAGGGGCCACACTGGCTACTCTGGATGAGTTTTCTCACCTTTCCCAGTGATCCTGTGTGGGAGATGTGCTTTTTCCTTTTTACAGGTGACATTATGGGGAGGCAGAAAGATGAGATCTGTGGGAAGCAGAGCTGCACTGTGAACCCACACTTGTGTCCCCAAAGCTTCACCGTGAATCCTTTGCATCCCAGTTAGATAACCCTGGTTCCTATCTACTCAATCCATTCCCTTACATCTGTTTACAAGTTGGTTCACAAGGGTATAAAAAGATTTTGATGTTCTCTGCATCTTCAAACCTTCATTCTTGTCATTTGGTTTTGTTCTTATCAATGATAACAACTCATCGCGTCATGCAAGGCATTTAAAACACAGACTTTACAAGCTCTCAGGGGTTTGCAGGCTCCCTGGGGTCCTCATCCACAAAGCCTCAGCTATTCCCCGGAAAAGAGGTGGGCAAATGGTAAAAGATTTTAAAAATGTAATCATAGCACCTCAGTTAATTTATTGAGATGTGGTGCTATTGGAGACAAGATCGTGCATAGTGCTGTAGAAATTATTGAGTGCTTTAAAAAATTGATGAAAATCTGTGTTCTGCACTTTCATTACTTGTCCTCAATAACAGGCTTGCCAGAGCGGTTTGAAAAGGGCTCAGAAATTGTTTGAGCACATTCATGTTCAATTTGGCTAAATATTTCCTTTGCATCCTCTACTCATTTACACAGCGTTCCAATCCAAAGGAGCCCACATGAATTGTTGCATATGCCCAATTAATGTTTTAATTCCGAGACAAATAGGATCACAGTGAATTTCAATGAACTGTCCAAATCCTTTGCTTTGAGTATGCTGTGATGACTGGTGTGTGGAATTAGTGGGCTGTGAGTTGGAGCTTAGCAGTTGTTTTTCAGGCGAATATCTGGTTGTGGTTAACAGGCTGAGAGCTGTGCGTCACATTATCTGTAGTAATGAAGAAAGCTGGACCAGCCATAGACAGAACACCCTCTTCCTCCAGGCCGGTGATTTTTAAATCTCCAACTCTTCTACATCTAAAAATTAGCAAAAACCATTTCATCTTATTTTTGCATGACACTTACAATCCTAAGTGTAATGCAAATACACTTATACTTGCCTTCACAGAACTCATGGTAGGAATATTGTAGAAGGAATTAAAATTACAGAAAGGGGAGGGACTCCTTGATCTTTTAGATTCTTTGCAGTTCTAAAATTCTGAGATTGTTCTAAGAATTTGGCCAGATAGGAAGATACGACCCAATTATTGGCATAAGTACAGGATTCCCTGGATTCATCCACTCGTTCTCAGTTGCATTTTACTGGGTTATGCACCAAAGACACAGAGATGAAAAACTTGGGTGGTCCATGCCCTGCCTGGGCCCTCTGGTCAATGAAAGAGATTGTTATGGTAACTCGAGAGTGCCTTGTCAGTGCTGATTGATTTCTCTGTACCACCTGCTAGAGGTGGGCCTCCTGAGAGACAGGATTACACCCTAGTCAGGATCTACCCCGAACCCAGCACAGGGCTTGGCACCTAGAAGACATTCAAACAATATCAACCGGATGAATAAATGATCGGATGAATGACATTATGAAGCTATGATTAATACACTGCAGGGATTCAGAGGAAAGGGCTGCAGACAGAAAGGAATTCAAGGACGATACACTTCAAATGTGAGACAGTTACTATGTGCCAGGAACCAAGATGCTCAGATGACGCAGCTAACACACCATAGATCTGCCCACCAGAGGCTCTTGGTTCACCTGGGTGATAGACACAGTGGCCAGACAACTGCGGTGTAATGTGGCACATGCTCAGGGTCAGAGCACTGGGCCTCAGGAATTCCGAGGAGGACTGTCTAGTCCAGTTTTGAGGGATTCAGAGTGACATCTCTTAAGAGGAACAGAACCTAGAGAATCCAAGACATGTCCTGGGCTGCAGCACAGTGTACAGACACTCTTGTCAGGCTCTGAGGAGAGGGTGGGGTTATTAGGAGAAAGCCTTGTATGCTGGGATAATGGGTGGGAGGAGATGATCTCCATCTCCTGTGCTATTGCCTGGACAAAATAGCACAAAACATCTTAAGTGCCTGGTCCTATGTGACTTCAAATAATAACCTGTCTATGTTGGTAGAGCAATTCCACAAGTGACAGAACCACAGTCTCACACTTGGAGGAAGCTTCTGCTCACGTGTGTTGTTCAAGGCGTGCACCTGATATAAGGGATTGTTCACCTTCTGTTTGTGCATTTCCAGCAAGAGAGAAAGCACTCCCAAAGGTGCTCATTTCATTCTTAACCACCCTGAGTGCTAGAAAGTTCTTTCTTACATTGAATCAGAATCAGGATCAGTGTCACATGCTATGGACATAATTGTCTTACAGAATAAGTGTCACAGCTTTCAGATGACAGAGCTAAACATTCTGACCTTCAGGAAACAAACAAAGTAAGAAAGAAACAAACAAATAGAGATTTTGCTTCTCACAATCATGTATTCTCACAATCTCATAATATTACATGTCAACTTGACTGGGTCATTCAGTGCCCAGACAAATGATCAAATTCTGGGTATGTCTGCGAGGGTGTTTCTGGATGAGATTAACGTGTGAACCCAGACTGACCAAAGCAGATGGCCCTTGTCCATGTGGGTGGCCTCATGTGATCAGTTCAAGGCCTGAATGGAACAAAGAGACTGACCCTCCCACAAAGAAAAGGCAACTCCTCTTGCCTTTGTGCTGGGATATAGGTCTTCTCAAACTGAAACAGTTTGTCTTCCTGGGTCTCCAGCCTGCCAGTCTTTGGACCCAAACTATCACCACCAGCTCTCCTGATTCTAAGGCCTTGGACTCAAACTTGGACTCAAACTACATCTTCAACTCCCCTGGGTCTCCAACTTGCCTACCACAGAGCTTGGGAATACTCAGCATCCATAATTACAGGAACCAATTCTTTATAATACACATGCAAATCTCCTATTTGTTCTGTTTCTCTGGAGAACCCTGGATAATACAGTTCTTTACCCCTCTTTCTGGTCACTTTCCTTGAACCCTCCAAGGCTTGGCAATGACCCTTGTAAAGCATGGGTGTTAAAAAAGGAAAATGCTGCCCCAAGTTCTCTGATCCTTGAAGGAGGGTAGGTGACCTCCTCTCTTGTTTTGAACTATGTTTCTTTAAAGGTAACCGTAGTAAGACCTCTAACACTGCCATAAGGTTGGTCTTTAATCCTCACTTTCCAGTGTGGAAACTCAGAAAGGGGCAGGAATTTGCAGAAGGTCATACAATTAGGAAATAACATAAATGAAAACCCAAATGTCTGATTTTAAACCTATGCTCTTCTACTGGAATCTATGCTGTAATGTGTCCTAACCGCATAATGAGCAGCTTGACTACCAGGGCCTTTAAGTGCAGGTTATTAAATACAGAATGTCCAATTTCCTTAAGTACTAAGTTTGACAGTTGATATCGCTGACATTTCATTTCGACACTTCTTGTTTTATTTTTGTTGTGAAAGTACATCCTCATTCTTTCAAACATATGTTTTGGCTTATGACTATTTTTCAAAAAAATTTTTAGAGCAATTTTTGTCAAATCATGGATAAGTCAAAAATCTGTATTATTTTTGAGTATAAGTTCTGTCATGGAACCAATGCAGCACAGTTTGAAGTTCAATGAAGCATTTGGGAAGGATGTGGCTAATGCATGCATAGTACATTATGGTTTGAGAAGGTCTGTTCTGGTGATTAGAATCTCAAAAATGAGCCACATGGGTGACCTGAGACCAAGGTGGATAACAATGAGATACCAAGGCAGATAACGATGAGCTGAAAGCTATAGTGGAAGTGAATCCATCTCAACCTACACATGAATTAGCAGCAAGGTTTGACATTACTGTTACAATGATATTGGACCATTGAAACAAATTAGTAAGAAAAAGAGGCTAGAGAGATGAGTTCCATGTGAATGAAACGAGCATCAGAAGAGTTGTCTCAACTTCTGCTGTTACACCAAAAAGGTGAAACATTTCTACACTGAATTGTTATATGTGATAAAAAATGGATGCCTTTTGATAATTTCAAATGTTCAGCACAATGGCTGGATAAAGGTAAAGTGCTAAAACACAGTCCAAAACTGAATATCCATCAAAGACAGCTACTTGGTGTCTGTGTGGTGGTCCAGCATTGCTTTTACACTGCAGCTCTGTGAAACTTGGTCAGACGATTACAGCAGATGTCTACAGCAACCAGCTGGACAAAATGATGAGGATGCTTGTGATTAAGAGGCTGACATTGGTCAACAGACAGGGGCCAATGCAAGACAAAGCTTGATCTCATGTCCCACAAATGACATTTCTCAAACTGCCAAAGCTGAACTTGGAAACTCTCTGTCATCCACTGTATTCACCAGGCCTTGCGCCAATTGACCACCACATCTTCCAGGCTTTGGACCATTTTTTGTGAGGAAAAATTTTCGATTCTCAACAAGGTGTGGAAAACATCTCTCATCTTTCATGATTTCATCACCACTCGCTATCCAGGCTTTTTCTTTGCTGCTGGCACACACAATCTACTGTTAAGACGGCAAAACTGTCAATAGTTTAGGTATATGCTTTGATTAATTGTACCACTTCTTGTTTGAGACATAACAAATTAAATGTTTGATTGGAAACTGGATATCTAATATTTAATGACATAAGTCATCCTGCTTGATTCTGAAAGAAATCCTGCAAGATATATATATATATTTTTTATTGTTGGGGATTCATTGAGGGTACAAGAAACCATGTTACACTGGTTGCATTTGTTAGGAAAAGACCCTCTTACAATCGTGTTTTGCCCCCAAAAGGTGTGGCACACACCAAGACCCCAAGACC
>CAUYON010069224.1:0-15549 GCA_963573935.1 Arctocebus calabarensis
CATCACAGCTCACAGCAACCTCTGACTCCTGGGCTCAAGCGAGTCTCCTGCCTCTGCCTCCCAAGTAGCTGAGACTACAGGCGCCTGCCACAACGCCCGGCCATTTTTTGGTTGCTGCCGTCATTGTTGTCTGGCGGGCCCGGGCTGGATTCGAACCCGCCACCTCAGGTGTACGTGGCTGGCGCCTTAGCGCATTGAGCCACAGGCGCAGAGCCAAGGGATTAGGTCTTAACCCCGTCTCAACTCACATGACGATTTCCTTCCGCGTCTGCTCCAGCATCATGTACTGTGTCCACTCGTGTGTAGTCTCGTATGTCTTAGACTGATCCACGATCTTTTGGAACATTGTCCTTTTCCTATGAAATACATCAGTTCATTAGGGGGAGCAATTCTTTCTTTCTTCTTCTTTTCTTAAGACTAGTCAAGTGAAGCAGTGGGAGTGGAGAAGGAAAAGCTATTTGCAACTGGTTGTGACCAATTCGTTATAAACACCAATACGCTCAGACCAGCCGGAGGAGCAAGTCTAAGAATAAGGCAACACCTGGGCTTCCAACGTTGGATGATTGGGACAGAGGCTTGTTAAATTAACATAATTCACAAATCAAAGTTTAAAGAACCAGGGCCTGAGAGCGAAGACCTCCGTATTAGCCCAGACTCCGCCACTAGTTTGTTATCTGATCTTAGCAAATTCCTTGCCCTGAATGTGAGTTTTCCCATCTGTCCAGAGGGGTAATAATATCTAATTCACAGGGTTACAGTGAGATCAATGTGTCATAGCATAAGTGTTGTGCTTGGCACACAGTTACACACTAAATCAATTGGCACTACGGTGTTTGTTAGTATTATAATCATTGTTGAGTGCTTATTATTAAAATGAAGAGATACCAACTTGAAATACAAGGCAAGGTCTGTGGCAATGATCGCGATGTCCATCATGCGGATGGCGTGCTCATGCTGCCGGCGATTGAGATTTTGAAAGATATTCAGGTTCTAAAGAAAAAAACGGAAGAGAGATAGGAGAAGTGACGGTGGCAGTAGTCACTCAATTACTAATTGCCATCCAGATGATGGTAGAGGCAGCCCAGGCCAATGGAACGAATGCTGCCTGGGTACACTCAGGCTCAGCTGGGGTTTCTGTTCCAGGCCCCAGTGCCAGCACAGAGGGCCCCTCTACTACCTCGTCTCTGAGCAAGGTTTTGCCAAACTCCAAGTGGTGTCTTTCCAAGATGGAGGACCCATGGAGCTTGGCCAGTGGGTTCTGGGATCTGAATGGAGGAAAAGGGTGGAAAGAGAGAGAGAAAGAGAGAGAACACAAATTAGTATAGTCTAGACAATAGAAAATTAGGACTAAGTCAGGGAGTGGTGGCTCACACCTATAATCCTAGCCCTCTGGGAGACTGAGACCGGTGGATCGCTTGAGCTCAAGAGTTTGAGACCAGCTTGAGCAAAAGCAAGACCCTGTCTCTAAAAAAATAGCCAGGCATTATGGCAGGTGTCCCAGCTACTTGAGAGGCTGAGGCAAGAGGACCACTTGAGCCCAGGAGTTTGAGGTTGCTATGAGCTATGACACCATGGCACTCTACTGGGGGCAAGAAAGTGAGACTCTCTCAGAAAAAAAAAAAAAAGAAAAAGAAAAAGAAAGAAAATTAGAACTAAACAACAAGTCTCCCGACTCTCAAGCTTTAGTTTTCTCCAGAAGTGATTCTGAGTCATTTTTTAGTCATGGACACTTCAGAGAATCTTCTGGAGAATGTAGATACTTACGCCCAGAAAAAGGCACAAACACAACATAACGTCACATGCAATTTTACAGACATTGACACTTTGAAGCTCATCAATCTCCTGATTCTCCACACCTCAGTCTTAGGGGAAGTCATTGATTTCAAATAAGCAATGTGCTTATTCATTTCCTTATTTACTATGTGCCAAGCACTGTGCCCAGCACCCAGATTCCCACAGTGTAAAATGTAAACACAGTCTCTAGCCTTGGAGAAGACTCATGGCCCAGGGCAGTCTCACTTTCTCATTTGTAATATAGGGATAACACTAGTCCCCACTCTGCCCAGTCCAGAGGGTGTCATGAGGACTGACAGAGACCACAGTTCAGGGACTCGGCCTGTTTTGCTCACCATGGTGCCTCCTGTGCCTCCCATGGGACCTCCACACCATGCGGGGGGCATTATGAAGTACATGAATGAATCATTATTGTTACTAGTATCTTGACTCAAATTAGTTCAGAGGTAAGACACGGCAGGAAGAGGATGAAAGAGTTTATGTATGGGTCAGTTTCCTGTTCCTGCTGTAACAAACTGCCACAAACTTAATGGCTTTAAACAATAAAAATTTATTATCCTACTGCTCTGGAGTTCAGAAGTCTAAAATGGCTCCATGGGCTGCTTTCCTTCTGCAGACTTTCAGGAAGAATCTGTTTTCCTGGCTTTTTCTAGCTTCTAGAGGCCACTGGCATTCCTTGCTCACAACCCTTTCTTTCCTGTCTTCAAAGCCAGAAGAGTAGCCTGTCTCTCCCCTGACCTCCTGCCTCTGCTTATAGGGACACTTCTGCCTACAAGGGATCCACCCAGATAATTCCTATATCAAGAGCCTTAACAATCACTTCCCTCAAGTCCTCAAAGTCTCATTTGTTTCTTTGTTTTTCTTTTGAGACAGGGACTTGCTCTGTTGCATCATTACAGCTCACTGCACAAACTCCTGGCCTCAAGTGATCCTCCTGCTTCAGCCTCCTGAGTAGCTGGGACAATAGGCATGTGCCACTATACCCAGCTACTTTTTTAATTTTTTGTAGCACCAGGGTCTCTCACTATGTTGCTCAGGCTGGTGTCTTAAACTCCTAGCTTCCCAAAGTTATAGGTGTGAGCCATTGCGTCCAGCCCAGTCTCCTTTGAATGCAAGGCAACATGCTCCCAGGCTCTGGGGTGTGGGATGTGGACTTCTTTGAGAGGTCATTATTCTACGCACCCCAGGAATGGGCCCAGACCCCAAGGGCAGAAGGAACTGAGAAGCTGTAGGCAGAGAGACCTCTCCCTCGGCCACTAAGTCTGGGAGCCAGGCACAGCTGGGTAAAAAATTCCAAGGGCTGCAGGGGACACGTGCAGGGAGGCTGACTCACTTCATCTGGTACAGGTTGTTGGTGCCTCTGTGGTCAATGTCATGGCAGAAGGCAGCAGTGACCATGGCCAAGGCCTCCAGGTCTGTAAAGTATCGCTTCAGTTTTCCTGTCTAGAAGAGCAATCAGAATCCAAGTCACTCCTGTTTTGTAGGGACCAGAAGCAGGGCTGAAAAGGGAGGTATGGTGGGCAGGCCCCAGAGCCTGGAAATGTGAGTCTGATCTTGGTTCTGTGACTGGCTCTGTGGAGCGTCCAGAGGTTTGCCCAGAGCTGAGAAGTTTTTCTAGGATGTGAGACCTGCATTGCCAGAATGGGGACAGTCCTAGGCAAACGGGGACAGTTGGTCACTCTATTCCTGTTGGCCTCAATATCCCTCTCTGCATACTGAGGGGAAAGGGGTGGGAAGAGATGATTTGGAGAAACTTACAGCTGTCAGATTTTAGGATTCAGAGTTCCCGAACATGGACAGACTGGTAAGTAAACCTTCCAAACTTTGTCTATTGGTTTAAACACAGTGCAGAGGAATCTTTCCATGGGACTCTTTTAAATACTTGAATTTTTAGTTATGCTGGCTTTGAAATAAAAGGTGGGGAAGAGCTTTGGAGAGCTGATGCTAACTCTGGGACCCTAAGTAATAAATCAAACCTAGGTGGTGTTCTTGTCACCTTCTACGGTGGCTTGGTCAGAATTCTTGCTTGAATTCCTGCTAGGCCCTGTTAGCAGTGACTCTAGGCTGACCATCCAGCATGGGAGAAGAAATGAGAATGAGGAGACTGAACAAGAGCGTAGATTTGCATCATAATCTAGATTCTGATGATAGAAAAACATTTTTTTTTTTTTTTGAGATAGGATCTTGCTCTCTTGCCCAGGCTGGAATGCAGTGGTGGGATCATAGCTCACAGCAGCCTTGCACTCCTGGGTTCACTCCATCTTCCTGCCTCACTCAGCCTCCTGAGTAGCTAGTATAACACGTGTGCACCACCATGCCGGGCTAATAGGAGAACACCTTTATTTTTTATTTTTTTGTTTTTGTTTTTGTTTTTGTTTTTTTGAGACAGAGCCTCAAGCTGTCACCCTGGATAGAGTGCTGTGGCATCACAGCTCACAGTAACCTCTAATTCCTGGGCTCAAGTGAGTCTCCTGCCTCCACCTCCCAAGTGGCTGGGACTATTGGGGCCTGCCACAACGCCTGGCCATTTTTTGGTTGCAGCTGTCATTGTTGTTTGGTGGTCCCGGGCTGGATTCGAACTTGCCAGCGCAGGTGTACGTGGCTGGCGCCTTAGCTGCTTGAGCCACAGACTCCGAGCCAGACTCAGAGACTTTTTTTTTTTTTTTTTTTTTGAGACAGAGCCTCAAGCTGTCACCCTGGATAGAGGGCTATGGCATCAGAGCTCACAGCAACATCCAATTCCTGGGCTCAAGCGAGTCTCCTGCCTCTGCTTCCCAAGTAGCTGGGACTGCAGGTGCCTGCCACAACACCCGGCCACTTTTTGGTTACAGCCGTCATTGTTGTTTGGTGGGCCCGTGCTGGATTTGAACCTGCCAGCTCAGGGATACGAGACTGGCACCTTAGCCCATTAAGCCACAGGTGCCAAGCCAGGAGAACACCTTTAAATAAGATATAAAAAGCCTCTGAGCCTAAAACACTGACACAACCACACATAGGTATATCCAGCCAAGGATCTTCTAACACTGTAAGAGTGAAAGATTGAAAACAACCTCCATGTCCAACAGTATGGTGCTGTGTTAAAAAAAATTATAGTATATTTTGGCCAGTGCAATGGCTTATACCTGTAATCCTAGCACTCTGGGAGGCCGAGGCAGATGGATTGCCTGAGCTTGCGAGTTCGAGCTCAGCCTGAGCCAGAGTGAGCTTTGCCTCTAAAAATAGACAGGCAATGTGGCGGGTGCCTATAGTCTCAGCTACTAGGGAGGCTGAGGCAAAAGAATTGCTTGAGCTCAAGAGTTTGAGGTTGCTATGAGATATGAGGCCAAGGCACTCTACTGAGGGTGACAAAGTAAGACTCTGTCTCAAAAAAAAAAAAAAAATTATGGTATATTTAAACAACATAATACTACTTAGCCCTAAAATCTTACCGCAGATAAACCTTACACACATTATGCTAAGTAAAATAAGTCAGACACAAAAGGACAAATATTATGTGATTTCACTTATATCATGTATATAAAATAGTCAAAATCATAGAAGCAGAATGTAGAATCGTGGTTACAAGGGGCTGGGGGACATAGGGAATGTGAGGCTCTCGTTTAATGGACACAGAGTTTCTGTTTGGGATGATGAAAAAGTTTTTAGAGATGGACAGTGATGATGGTTATGCGACATTGTGAATGTACTAAAGGCCGCTGAATTGCACCTATAAAAATGTTTAGAATAGGCCAGGCGTGGTGCTGCCTGGTTCAGGGTGCTACCTAATTCCTGAATCATTTCTTTGCTCAATAAAACTCTGCTAAACTTTATTTATTTATTTATTTTGAGACAGAGTCTCCCTTTGTCACCCTGGGTAGAACGCCATGGCATCATTGTAGCTCACAGCAACCTCAAACTCTTGGGCTCAAGCCATCTTTTTGCCTCAGCCTCCTGCGTAGATGGGACTACAAGTACCTGTCACAATGCTTGGCTAGTTTTCCTATTTTTAGTAAAGGCAGGGTGTCGCCCTTGCTCAGGCTGGCTCAAACAGGCCAGAGCTCAAGCAATTCACTCCCCTTTCCCTCCCAGAGTGCTCGGACACTGTGCCCAACCTAAATTTAATTATCTAAAGTTTTTCCTTTAACATATCGGCATCAAAAGTGGGATCTGATGTAGCTAGCCTTCCAGCAATCCCTACCCCCAGGAACACTGAGTGACCAGGTAAAGGTACCATCAGGGCCCATGGTGCCATTGATCCCTCCTGGTAACTGGGTGACATGGGTAAGTTCTCTCTTGGATTCAAGCTCCATAGGTTTGTGTTTTGAGCCCTATGACTCTATCTGAGCAATTTTTACTGGACCAAGTACAGAATCATATTGGATCCAAAAATTAACTGGATTGGCTCCAGTTAGAGGTCCTCCATATCTAAGGAATTTGGAACTCTACTTTCTATCACACCACTTAATTTTATGTACAAAAATTGTAAGCCCAAAGCCTGTACTTTTGGGGGAAATAAGTGAATTAATCTTACTAAGGACAATTCAGAATTACAGTGGCCATAGTAGGAATGTTTTAATCTAGATAAAATTGTTCACTTGCGAAGCGTCTGGACCTTCGCTTTTTGCTGGAGGCTATGCTTTCCAGACTGTGGGATGGCCAGCCACAGGGAGAAAAAAAAAAGGAAGAAAGGAAAAGTAAAGAAAATCTAATAACACTATCATAATTCCAGTTATTACCTTAACATTTTGTCCATAACAAAAATAATTAGATTTCTTTGTCAACTGTGTCATTATTGTAATGAACTCTCATTAGAGCTATAACCATGACCACTTAAAGTCTTATTATTCACAAATTGTTAATTATTTACTCTGATATTTCTTCAGCAATTATAAGCTGAAAGTGTTTCATCTTCAAGGAATTTCATGGAAAGGACTCTGATGTACATAAGTTTCTGATAACTTTAAGGTTATACCATTGTATTAATAAGAATTCCCAGAACTCTAATGAAGATACTGGTTCATAAAACTCCTAACTCAACATCAAGCAGAACAAAACTTAATTGCATACTAAGAAAATAATTTGACAGACTGTCATGCTAAGTCAGCCAATACTAACATTTTCAAAATATGCAATTGGAGCCCGGTGCAGTGCGGTGGCTCATGCCTGTAATCCTAGCACTTAGGGAGGCCAAGTCAAGTGGATTGCTTGAGCTCAGGAGTTAGAGACCCGCCTGAGCCAGAATGAGACCCCCATCTCAAAAATAGCCGGGCATTGTGGCAGGTGCCTGTAGTCCCGGCCACTTAGCAGTCTGAGGCAATGAATCACTTGAGCCCAAGAGTTTGAGGTTGCTGTGAGCTAAAATGCCACAGCAGTCTACCAAGGGCGACAAAATGAGACTCTGTCTCAAAAAAATAATAATAAAAAAGATACGCAATTGGAATTCTGTAAGATTGATCCAACTCAAATTACCTATGATAACCTATTTGTAAAAAAAAAAGTGCCATGCACCTAATTTGGAGAAACTAAATTAGTATTTTTTTTTTTTTAGACAGAGCCTCAAGCTGTCACCCTGGATAGAGTGCCATGGCATCACAGCTCACAGCAACCTCCAATTCCTGGACTCAAGTGAGTCTCCTGCCTCTGCCTCTCAAGTAGCTGGGACTATAGGCGCCCGCCACAACGCCCGACATTTTTTGCTTGCAGCTGTCATTGTTGTTTGGCAGCCCAGGCTGGATTCGAACCTGCCAGCTCAGGTGTACGTTAGCCCATTGAGCCACAAGTGCTGAGCCCCAGCTATTTTTTGGTTGCAATTTGGCCAAGTCCGGGTTTAACCCACCACCCTCAATAAAAGGGCTGACGCCCTACCCACTGAGCCATAGGCGCTGCTCAACCAGCAGGATTCTTAAAGCCCTTGTCAGTAAAAGCCTTGTATTCCAGGCTTGGCAACTATAGCTCAAGCAGGTAAGGTGCCAGCCACATGCACCTGAACTGGCAGGTTCGAATCCAGCCCGGGCCTGCCAAACAACAATGACAACTGCAACCAAAAAACAGCCAGGCATTGTGGTGGGTGCCTGTAGTCCCAGCTACTTGGGAGGCTGAGGCAAGTGAATGGCTTAAGCCCAGGAGTTGGAGGTTGCTGTGAGCTGTGATGCCATAGCACTCTACCCAGGGCGACAGCTTGAGGCTCTGTCTCAAAAAAAAAAAAAAAAAAGCCTCACATTCCATGATTTATTATGAAAGAGATAAAGTGAATTAAAGAATAAAAAAAAATTGGTAGGGTGACTGCTCTAAAAAATCACTAAGATAATTTATAAGAAATGTTTGATTTGTCAAATTCATAATTCTGATAAGACAAAAAAGCCTTAGGTGATACATTTCTAGCACCTACTAGATCATTTGGACACTTACAGATGGATTTCCCTTAATTGCCACTTTCAATGTCTGTTTTACGGTTGTACAAAAGCTTTCCCATGCAGGAAGACCAATAACAGTAGGTAAACAGTTATTTCACTGTGGAGCACTACTGGAGGAATCTCCAGACATAAAGGTTCTCATTTCACTAGAAAAGTCATAAAACAGGTAAATACAATATTATAAACACACTGGCATTAAGCAAAGCTACTGAACAGATTGGATTGCCCTGGTCAAAGGTTTTACTGATTGGTGGCAATCAGATCCACTCCCACTGAAAACATAGATTGACCTCTTATGAAATACTTTAAAGGCTTATGCCCCTAGTAATAGAACCTTGTGTATCTCCCACTCTTATAAACTGACATGACTCTATAGTCATGTCATTTAATGCATTATGTTAAAGCATATTTTTACCTGGCATAAGAAGCCCTTTGAGACCTACAAACTGATGACAAGCACAGCTTTCATCCAGAGACTGAGTCTTTTGGAAATGACACCAGGAAAAAACTCTCCTTCAACTCCATTGGAAGAGGCCATAGCAAGTTCTCTGCAGCAAAATTCCAAGGATCTGCTCTCAAAAGGGCTTTCCCAGCTCGGCGCGTGTAGCTCAAGTGGCTAAGGTGCCAGCCACATACACTGAGGCTGGCGGGTTCAAATCCAGCTCAGGCCCGCCAAACAACAATGATGACTACGACCAAAAAGTAGCAGGGCATTGTGGCGGGCACCTGTATTCCCAGCTACTTGGAAGGTTGAGGCCAGAGAATCACTTAATCCCAAGATTTTGAGGTTGCTGTGAGCTGTGACGCCAGAGTACTCTTAAGCCCAAGAGTTGGAGGTTGCTGTTAGTTGTGACGCCACAGCACTCTACCAAGGGCTATGGCTTGAGACTCTGTATAAAAAAAAAAAAAAAAAAGAAGAAGAAAAAGAAAAAAAAAGACTTTCCCAGACTCCTTATATACCCGTTGGAAACCTTAAGGTAAAGCTCATCATGGAAGTTCTTCCCCAGAAGCCCAGGGGAAGTTCTTCCCCAGAAGCATGGCATCCTAGATGTAAAGTTTCCCCAAGATTGCAGATCAAGACTTCTCTGCATCATGAAAGAAATATAACAGTACCTTGATCTTTCTAATTAATAACCTAATCACTAATAAATATAGAAAACCTCTCTGAGTGATGCCTGCAAAGGGTGTGTTGTGCTCTAGGTACTTAACTTGTATGGTGTCACTGGGTTAAATCCAGTAAGGTCCCTTTCCACTAAATATGGTTATACAACCTTACAACATTCTATGAAGTGACTATAAAAAAAAAGTTTCTCACTGGACCTTGTTCAAGACCTATGCAGACTTATGTATGGATGGACAGATTTAACTGACCTCTGTGCAAATACCACTAGGTGGTCCTGTTTTTCTGTCCACAAGAACCTATATTGGGTCCAGCCTCCTTGATGGTTTGGATCTTGCTATGTGACCTGGCTCACTCCTGCTTTTCAAATAACCTTCCTAAAAGTTTCCATAATACCCACCCTCACCTACACACACAAAAGCATGATAAAAAGAATTCTTCCAGGCTGGGCGCGGTGGTCTGGGAGGCTGAGGCGGATAGATTGCTTGAGCTCAGAAGTTCAAGACCAGCCTGAGGAAGAGCAAGACCCTGCCTTTAAAATACAGCTGGGCATTGTGGCAGGTGCCTATAGTCCCAGCTACTTGGAAGGCTGAGGCAAGAGGATCACTTGACTCCAAGAGTTAGAGGTTGTTGTGAGCTTTTACACCCTGACACTCCACTAAGGGTGGCAAAGTGAAACTGTCTCAAAAAAAAAGTGGGGTGCCAGTTATATGAAATTCGAAGTTGGCCAGGCTCACACCTATAATCATAGCACTCTAGGAGGCCAAGGAGGGTGGATGACCTGAACTCAAGAGTTCGGGAACAGCTTGAACAAAGTGGGACTCCATCTCTACTAAAAATAGAAAAAAAATAGCTGGGTTTTGTTGCAGGTGCTTGTAGTCTCCACCACTCAGGAGGCTGGGGCAAGAGGATTGCTCAAGTCCGAGAGTTTGAGGTTGCTGTGAGCTATGACACCATAACTCTCAACTCCAGGGTGACAGTGAGACTAAAAAAAAAAAAAAAAAGAAAGAAAGAAAAGAAATTTGAAACTAATCCATAAATTGGAGGAAAATCTTGAATTTTTGTAGCCAATGAATCTTCCCAGTGTTCAGACAGGTAGAAGATATACTTTCCAAAAGGGGGATGAGAATATTTATATTCAATAAAAACATTTCATGGAACTTCACACAGCACATTAGGGGCTTGTGTATGGTGCTGAACAAAATCAAATATAGCACTTATCTTTTCCCTGCCTTTAGTACTATAGAACTGTTGTCACCAACCCCCAGTACTGGTCTGTGGCCTGTTAGGAAAAGGTCCACACAGCATCACCAACTAATCTTTGCCTCTGGCTCGGCGCCTGTGGCTCAAACGGCTAAGGCACCAGCCACATACACCTGAGCTGGTGGGTTCGAATCCAGCCCGGGCCCGCCAAACAACAATGACAGCTGCAACCAAAAAATGGCCAGGCATTGTGGCAGGTACCTGTAGTCCCAACTACTTGTGAGACGGAGGCAGGAGACTCACTTGAGCCCAGGAATTGGAGGTTGCTCTGAGCTGTGATGCCACAGCACTCTATCCAGGGTGACAGAGTGGGTAAATAAATAAATAAATAAATGGCAGCTAAGAGCCAGACATGGTGGCTGACACCTCCAATCCCAGAACTTTAGGAGGCCGAGATGGAAGTACTGCTTGAGCCCAGGTGTGGGAGACCAGCCCAGGCCACATAGTGAAATCCCATCTTTATGAAAAATAAAAGAAAAAAATAGCCAAGTGTGGTGGTGTATACGTGTTGTCCTACCTACAAGGGAATATAGGACACTGAAGTAGGAGGATCACTTCAGCCCAGGAGTTTGAGGTTACAGTCAGCTATGATCATGCCACTGCACTCCAGCCCGGAAAACAGAGAGACACCCTGTATCTTTAAAAAAAAGATGGCTGATATAGCTGTACTGCCATATTTAAAGAAATTAAAGGAAATTCCTCAGGGGGAAAGGAACACATGATGTATTTATAGGAGTAGTTGGTTTGTATGCATCTTGAATGGTGAATGGCAAGGCTTTTTATTCTAAGACTTTCTCTCTCTCTCTCTCTCTCTCTTTTTTTTCCGAGACAGAGCCTCAAGCTGACACCCTAGACAGAGTGCTGTGGCATCACAACTCACAGCAACCTCCAATTCCTGGGCTCAAGCGAGTCTCCTGCCTCCGCTTCCCAAGTAGCTGGGACTACAGGCACCCACCACAATGCCCGGCCATTTCCTCTCTCTTTTTTTCCCCAAGATAGAGTCTCATTCTGTCTCACTGGCTAGAGAGCAGTGGTGTCATCACAACTCACTGCAAACTCAAACTCCTGGGCTCAGGTGATCCTCCTGCCTCAACCTCCCAAGTAGCTGAGACCACAGACATCCACCACAATGCCTAGCTAACTTTTCTGTTTTTTGTACAGATGGGGTCTTGCTCCTGCTTAGGCTGGTCTCGAACTCCTGAGCTCAAGGGATACTCCCATCTTGGACTCCGAGAGAGTTAGGATTATACTCATGAGCCACCAAGCCCAGCCTATATCAGGACATTTTATATTGAACTATGTCCTTAATCACTATCGTTCCCTGAAGACTATGACCAACTGAACTGTTGAACTGTTGAATTATCTTTACACTGGGTCTTTATTGCTTGAACTTTGAACTGTTTGGTTGTGGTCAATTTGGTTTCTGGAACTCCTGTTAAGGAGTTTAATTCAGCTTATTGGAATTACCCTCCTATAGACATCCTGGTAATCTCCCCAAGAATCTCAGATGCTTATACGCAGCTATGCTTTATACTTTAAGTGGTCTCATTATAATTAAAATAACAAAAACAAGAAGAAAGCATAAAGAATCATCCAATTAATCTGACATTGTGATTTGTGAATTCTGTACTGATACCAAACAAGTCCATTATGATGGTGATAAAAAGTGGTGTCAGTGCCCAAGGTTTTGGTTGATCTCTCAAAATACGAAGGCTGACCAAAAGAGGGAAATTGTTAAATTAAATGAAATTTGACCTAAATCTGCTTCTATACATATCAAACTGTACCCTAACCTAATATGTAAACAAATTGCAACCTGAGAGTATATTCTTAATAACAAATAATCAAGTTTTGGGCTCGGGGCAGTAGCTAATGCCTATATTCCTAGCATGCTGGGAGGCTGAAGGGGAAGGATTGCTTGAGCTCAGGAGTTCAAGATCAGCCTGAGCAAGAGGGAGACCCTGTCTCTACTGACAATAGGAAAATTAGCTGGTCATTGTGGCAAGCACCTGTAGTACCACCTACTCAGGTGTCTGAGGCAGGAGGATCACTTGAGCCCAAGAGTTTGAGGTTGCAATGAGCTATGATGCCACTGTACTCTACCCAGGACAACAGAGTGAGATTCTGTCTGAAAACAAAAAAACAAAACAAAATTTTTGACCAAACACAACACAACAGCAGAGCTTTCAGTCAATCACAGGATGCAAAGTGCTCAGACATGTCCAAGTAAGGCAAATATCCAGTTGTTACCAATCAAGCTTTTCTATGTTACTTGCTTTTTTTGTCTATACATACTGCTTGCCTACATTGCTGTGTGGAGCTCTCTGAACCTTTACTGATTGACGAATTGTTTCTTTGTTCAATGATGTCTACTAAATTTAATTTGGGTAAAGTTTTTCTTTGAACAGCTCCAAGAAGAAAAAAATCTGGGAAGAGTTGTATCATGGTTACCTCCAAATAACCAGAGTGAGGTTAAGGGTAGGTAGCAACTTTCTTTCACTTTTAATTTTACATGCTTTTCCATTCTTGGGATTCTTTCATGTCAAGCATGTACTACGTTTGCATAATTTTTTTTTTTTTTTTATATAGTCTAAATCTGTAACCTTGGGTGGAGTGCTGTGGCAATGTGGCATCATAGCTCACAGCAATCTCAAACTCTTGGGCTTGAGTAATCTTCTTGCTTCAGTCCCCTGAGTAGCCGGCTACAGGGGCCCACCACAACACCTGGCTAAATTTTCTGTTTTTAGTAGAGATGGGGTCTTGCTCTTGCTCAGGCTGGTCTCAAACTGCTTAGCTCAGGTGATCCACCGCCTCAGCCTCCCAGAGTGCTAGTATTACAGGTGTGAGCCACGGTGCCCAGCCTACTTTTTGCATAATTCTTAAAGGACAATAAATAAAGGAAGAACAATGCTGTTGCTGCCATATGGAGTCTATATGGGGTTGCCCTATGTGGCATAGGCCCATCCCCTCCATCCCTCTTGCCCGCCAACCCCACCGTACCACCAGCAAGGAGAACATGGTCTGCCCCACGTTGAAGCCGTGCCGCCAGTTATGGTAGGTGATCCTGCGGTAGCCCTTACTCAGGGAGTACATGAACCGCACCAGGGCCTGTGAACACACGCACAAAAGTGAGGCTTCTGAGGCCTGGGGTCCTCCAACCCCATCATTGGACCAGAAGGTAGGAACCAGCAATGATGCAATAAAGCTAGGAAGGTAATTTGGGAATTGCTAAACACTATGAAAATAGGTGGTGTTGTTAGAAAAAAGGAGGATGTGAGTCATTCTACTGATTGGTCTCCATTAATGATTCCCTAACTGTGCCCCAGAAAGGGAGGGACTTGTGAGAAGCTAATAGGGGACTTATAGGGGAGGAAAACAAAAAGTTCTTTAATCCAGTGGTTCTCAAACTTAGTGTGCATCAGAATCATTTGAAGGGCTTGCTATTTAATAAAACAGAATTTCTGATTCATTATACTTGGGAGTATGTGTGTGAGAGAGAGAGGGAAAGAGAGAGAGAGAATTTGTATTTCTGGTAAGTTCTTAGGTGATGCTAATGTGGTCTGGGGCAACACTTTGAGAACCATTGCTTTAATCAAACAAATCTGGAAAATTCTGTGCACCATAGCCCCTCACAAGCACACCTCTGCCTATCCCCCAGCCCCTTAGACTCACAGGCACCTTAGTAAGGAATCCTGAAGGAAAAGAGCCCTGTTTGCATTGGCTTAGCCCACATTGCCCACCCTTGTCTGACTTTCAGGCACTTTTTTGCAGCAGTGTCTATTCACAGCCCTGAGAGCTTACTGCCTTAGAACCCACTGCAGGAAGCCAATGCACACAAAATGTCACACTTCCCAGGAACAGTGTGTCTCTTCCCTGATAAATGACTCATCTGTACAACCTGACTAAACACAGA
Source organism: Arctocebus calabarensis (assembly GCA_963573935.1). Classification (NCBI taxonomy): domain Eukaryota; kingdom Metazoa; phylum Chordata; class Mammalia; order Primates; family Lorisidae; genus Arctocebus; species Arctocebus calabarensis. Next base: position 14,483 of record CAUYON010069224.1, read on the forward strand.
GAGTACACTGTTTTTTAATGAACGTTACAGATTCAGTTAAAAAAAAAAAGTCAGAAAAAGAAGAAAGGAAACCAAAGATGTTTGTTTTGACCTCACCTCTTGCGGAATGTGAAATTTATCCACCACTCTGAGCTCATAATACATCTGTATTCCACATTTCACCAGCTCCAGTTCTGTTAGGGGCAAGTCGCTGAAGTGGAATTTATTAATTTCAAATTTGTCTGCATCTGGGAGCTCTGCTTGCTGTATCAGGAGCAAAGTCAAGTGATTAGGGAACATGAAGGGTTCCGGGTCTCCCACCCCCAGTCCTGTTCCAACCCCTGGTCTGTTGGGAGGATCAGAGCCAAGTGGTGGGGAACATGCTTTGCAAAGAGATGCCCACACTTGCTCAGGAGCACCCTGCATTTGTCACACATCAGGGCCCGTGTTGCTCTAGTTCAGCTCACCAGAATCTCAGCCAGCTCCTCTTCCTCACATTCCCATGGCTCCTTCCCATACACCTCTCTGGTATTCTGCCAGGACCCAAAGTACCAGAAAAAAGAATAAGTTATTACATTCAAGGCCTAAACTTGCCCCTACTTTTCCATTCTCATTTTCCTCCTTCCTCCAAAGTCCTCGCAACAGAACTACCAACTCCAAGAAGCAGTGCTTTTTTTTTTTTTTTTTTTTGAGACAGAGCCTCAAGCTGTCACCCTGGATAGAGTGCCATAGCATCACAGCTCACAGCAACCTCCAATTCCTGGGCTCAGGCGAGTCTCCTGCCTCTGCCTCCCAAGTAGCTGGGACTACAGGCAACCACCACAATGCTGGGCCATTTTTTGGTTGCAGCCACCATTGTTGTTTGGTGGACCAGGGCTGGATTCAAACCCACCAGCTCAGGTGTATGTGGCTGGCGCCTTAGCCGGTTGAGCCACAGGCAACGAGCCAGAAGCAGTGCTTTTTAACATTTATTAATATGCAAATTCAAAGTTCTGGGCTTTGAGGCTGGGCATGTTGGCTCAAGTGTAATCTGAGTATTTGAGGAGAAGGGTTAGGTGGGAGGACTGTTGGGGGGAGGATTGCTCAAG
>CAUYON010069226.1:0-18088 GCA_963573935.1 Arctocebus calabarensis
TGGAGCTGGAACATATTCTTCTTAGCAAAGTATCTCAAGAATGGAAGAAAAAGTATCCAATGTACTCAGTCCTGCTATGAATCTAATTTATAGCTTTCATATGAAGGCTAAAACCCAGTTATAGCACAAGAAATGGGGAAAAGGGCAAGGGAGGGGAGGGCAGGGGGAGGATGGTGGAGGGAGGGTGATTGGTGGGATCACACCTATGGTGCATCTGAGAAGGGTACAGGTAAAAATTACTAAATGTAGAATATAAATATTTTCATATAGTGATTAAAAGGCCATGATAGTTATGTTAAATAGTTCAATGAAAATATTTCAGAATGTATATAAAGTCAGCACATTGTGCCCCATGATTGCACCAATGTACACAATTATAATTTAATAAAAATTAAAAAAAATAAACAAAAATAAAAAAACAAAAACCACAAAATTATTGGCATATTTCCTTGCTTAAATTCTTCCTTGTACTTCCTTAACTTCATAGTGACCTTCCCAGCTAGCTTGTAAGGCTCTTAAAGAGGAGTAACTTGTCTTTCATTTTTTCTGGGTTCTTTCACGAGCTCTATGTTAGGCACTATGGGAGGTACAAAGACTCTTGGGTAGTTAGACTAATTTAGTCATGATTTCTTCCTTCTATATTCTCTCCTGTCTATGTGATGCTCCTTGATTTCAAAGATGATACTGCTAATGCTTTGGTGTAAAGGCCAAATTTATCATTAGTGACAAGAATATATAGAACTAAGTAGATCTATTGAGTAGCCTAAAGTGACTTAATATGAAACAGCATTTCTTCCCTAGCTAATGCTCATATATGAAATGTTATTATTCCATTAAGCATGCATCATATACCAGCTACTAACATTCCTAATGATAGGAATCCAAGAATGAGGGTATAAGGGTCTCGGGTTTCAAGGGCTAACAGGGAAACCAAAAGGTAAATATATCTCTAAAATACAAAGTAATAAGTTGTATAAAGACAAGGAATATGTAAATTTCCAGGGAAAAGATAGAAAATAATTACACTTTCCCCCAAATAGGTGGAATCTTCAAGTCAGTATGATTCTCTGTCCGGATTTACTAATTTTCTTTCTAAATGTGGCAGATACTTGTTACAGCTTAGCCTATCACTGCAGTTGGAGTATGTAAGCAACCCCTAACTATAGGGAGCATAGAGATTAACTAAAAGAAACAACAACTTCAAAGCTTAAAAGGACATTGGAGAATATGTTGTCCAATACCACATCATATCTATATGACATCTATGATACAGAAAAGTGACTTTCCCAGGGACGCACAGCTTAATGAGTGTGGCCTTGGAATTAGAAGTCATATTTCAAACTCCTAACCTATGACACTTACATTATCTCATGTGATTGGTCGAGTACATTTCATTATTTTGTTCACTATCTGTTTTGTTTGAATTTATTCTTTCTTTTATTGTGATAAAACACTTATCATGAGCTCGGCCCTCTTAATAGATCATTTTGTGTTCAGTACATTATCCCCGACTGCAGGTGCAGGGTTGCCTCTCAGATCTCTAGAGCTGGCTCACCTTACCTAACCCATTAGTGGCTTTCCCTCACCTGTTCCCCCGGCTCCCACAAACTATAATTCTACTCTTTGATTCTGTGAATTTGACAATTTTAAATACTTCATATAAGTGGAATACTGCACTATTTGTTCTTCTCTGACTAGCTAATTTCACACAACATTATATTTAAGTCTCACCCATGTTGTATCATATTGCAGAATTCCCTTCGTTTGTAAGGATGAATAATACTCTCTTGTGAGGGAACACTCCATTTTCTTTATCCATTCATCTGTCGATGAACATTTAGGTTATTGTCACATCTTGGCTATTACAAATAGAGCTTCAATGAGCATACAACTCTACTATCTCAAGATCCTTATATTAACTCTTTTGAATAAAAACCCAGAAGTAGGATTGCTGAATTACATATTAGTTCTACTTTTATTTTTTTGAGGAACCCCAGGCCATTTTCCATAGTGGCTGCACTATATTGTATTTCTACCAATACTCTTCAAGGGTTCAGATTTCTCCACATCCTCGCCAACATTTGTTGTCTTATCTTTTCCTGTTTGATAAAAGCCATCCTGGGCAGCACCTGTAGCTCAGTGGGCAGGGCACTGGCCCCATATACCAAGGGTGGCGTGTTCAAACCCACCCCAGCCAAACTGCAACAAAAACATGGCCAGGCATTGTGGTGGACACCTGTAGTCACAGCTACTTTGGAGGCTGAGGCCAAGAGAATCACCTAAGCCCAAGAGTTGTAGGTTGCTGAGAGCTGTGTGATGCCATGGCACTCTAGTGAGGGCAATAAAATGAGACTCTGTCTCTACAGTAAATAAATAAAAAGGCATCCTGACAGGTGGGAGGTGATAACTCGTGGTTTTGATTTTCATTTTCCTGATATGTGTTCTTCAGAGAAACATTTATTCAAGACCTTAGCCCATTTTTCAGTTGGGTTATTTTTTATCTATCACATTGTATAAGTTCCTTAGATATTTTGAAGAGTAACTCCTTATCAGGCATATAGTTTGCAAATATTTTCTTCCATTTTATAGAATTATTGATTGTTTCCTATGTTGTAAGGAAGCATTTTATTTTTGATGCAGTTACGCTTGCTTATTTTTGTTTTAATTTGGCTTATTTTTTATTTTAATTTGTGTTTGAAACACATTATTCTACAAATATGTGTTTCATAACTTCATGTATTAGGCACTCCCTGGTATATTAGACGTCAGCTCCAAACTGATGCTTCCACACTGTTGTAGGCTACAATATCCTTCCATGTGGAATTATCTCTCTAATGAAAGAGAAACTGGTATGGTTTTTGTTTTCTTGACTGTCAGATGCAGAACTGAAACATCTGCTCTATGTACAGCACTTCCCTGCAAAATTAAAAATACGGAAGTAAGCAAGAGCAGCCCCATTTTCTACCATCACAGAGATTACAGTCCACTCTAGGAGACAGACACTAGTCTGCTGATTATAAAATAGTGTTGCTAAACTGTGGTGTATGTATACAATGAAGTACTATTCAGCCATGGAACTGAAGCACATTCTCTCTTGTAAAGTATCACAAGAATGGCAAATACAGTATCCAAGGTACTCAAGGCATGAAGCCTTGAGATAAACAACATGTCACATGAGAGAAAAACAAAACTATATTCAAATGGAGGGAGAGGGAAGAAGGAAAAGAGGAAAGGAAAAGAGGGAGATGGATTGGGAAGCTCTCGCCTCATGTGCTCAATGTGAGAGTACACAGCACATCCTCTGGGTGAGGGGCTCAATGGCAACTTGAACTTTAACTTACAAATGCAAACAGTGTAACCTAAACATTTGTACCCTCATATTAATCTGAAGTAAAAATTAAAAAAAAATGGCACTGCAATTGTAGACAGACGATAGTAACATTGAGGAAAAATTCATTTGGTAGTGAAGTCCCAGAAGAGGTGGTGTCCAAAAAAAGACTTCCTCCAGGAACTTCCTAGTCTGTGCAGGAATGGAGATGGGCACTATGGCATATTGGAGTGGCTGAAAGATAACCAATGGGGTAGAGGCAGAAAGTAGTTTCATTTCCTTTCTCTACTTTATGACAAAGGAATTTTAACTTGGGCACATAAGACAAAGCTGTAGTAAACATTTCTTTTTTTAAATTTTTGAGACAGAGTTTCATTTTGTCATCCTCAATGGAATGCTGTAGTATCATAGCTCATAGCAATCTCAAAGTCTTAGGCTCAAGTGATCCCCTTGCTTCAGCCTCCCAAGTAGCTGGGACTATGAAACATAAAATTCATGGCTATAAGTTTAACAAATTATTTTAAAAACTTCCTCCCTGAAAATTACAGAACATTGCTGGGAAAAATTTTAAAAGACGTAAATAAGTGAAGGAATAAACTGTGTTTATGGATAATCAGATTCAATATTTTTAATAGTTAATATATCATTTCTCTCTGAATTTATTTGAAAATTCAAGGGAAATGCTATCCAAATATCAGCAAACTTTTTGATGAAATTAACAAATGGGTTTCCAAATGTATATGAAAATTCAAAGTCTTAGAGTGGATAAAAGAATTTTGGAAAAAAAGAACAAAGCTGAAAGGCTTTTACTACATGATTTTAAAATATACCTACAAATTATTTCACACTTCCTTCTTCAAAAGGTAGAGCTTAATTTCTCTCCAATTGATTATGGAAAATACTCAGTGGTTCACTTCTGTACTCAGATCTGGTGGAAGCAATGGTGTTGTGGCTCGTCTGGCCAAGTCACCAAAGGCGTTGGTGCTTCTGCCTTGCTCTCCCTTGGATCGTTCACTCTGGGGGAAAGCTAGGCAATGTGTCATGACAGAACTCAAACCACCCTGTGGACAGTCCTATGTGGAAAATAATCTTGCCAGTATCAATTTGTCAACGAAGTGAATATGCAACTCAGGAAGTGAATCCTCATACCTCAGGTGAGCCTTCAGATGATTCTAGCCTCGAACACTTGGACTCTGACATCTGCGGCAACAAATAGTGCAAAATAGAGAAAAAGCATCTCTGCTATATCCTGTCACAAAAATTCTGAGATAGTGAATGATTACTATTGTTTTGGAATAATTTTTCATGCAGCAACAAATAGAAACCATAGATTTCATTAGGCTGCAGTAATCAGAATAGTGTGAAGCTGTTTTAAGGACAGACATACAGATCAGTGGAGTATAGAAATAGTCAGACATTGATCATTTGGTCATTTTCTTTTTAACAAAGGTGCTGAGGTAATTAGTGCAATGACCATCTTTTCAGCCAATGGTTTTGGAACAGTTAGGTATCCATTTGCAAAAAACAAAAATTAAAAAAAAGAAACAAAAAATGAACCTTGGTCCTTACTTCTTCCCACTTACAAAAATTAACTTGAAAAGAATCATAGCCTTTAAGAAAAACACTAGAACTGTAAAACTCTAAAGGTATTAAGTATTACAAGAGGAAATCATTGTGACTTTTAGTCAAAGATTTTTTAAATAGGACACAAAGATCATAAACCTAAACAAAAAGGGCCATAACTGATGTGATAAAATTCACAAAATTAAAAGCTTTTTCTGTCTGAAAGATACTGCTGTGAAAATAAAAAGATGAGCTACAATCTGGAAGAGAGCATTCCCAAAACATGGATCTCTTAAAGGGCTGTGTCCAGGCTATTTGAAGAATAGTTACCGTTCAATAACCCATCTAGTAAAAATATAGTCAAAAGATGTGAATGCACATCTCACTAAAAAAGCTATGTCCCATATCAGACCAATATTAAAAAGTTAAGTAAATAAATAAATAAATGATAATTTTTAAAAGGCGTGAATGGGGTAGCGCCTGTGGCTCAAAAGAGTAGGGTGCCGGCCCCGTATGCTAGAGGTGGCGGGTTCAAACCTAGCCCTGGCCAAAAACTGCAAAAAATAAAAAAATTAAATTAAAAAAGATAGTTAAAAGATGTGAATGGTGAATAAGGATAAGGAAAGAGGCTCAATATTACTAGTTATCAGGGAAGTATAAGTTAAAACCACAATATGCTAAGACCTTGCTCTAACTAGAATAAGTAAAATTAAAAATATTAAAAATACTAAGTATCAGTAAATATCTAGAGCAATTAGAACTCTCATACCTTGCTGGTGGGAACTCAAAAGGTATAATCATTTTGGAAAACACTTTTGCAGATTTAATAAAGTTTAATAACAAATTATGTGATTTATCAATTCCACTCCCAGGTTTTTACTTAAGATAAGTGAAAATATATGTCCATGAAAAAGCTTATAAATGATTGTTTATGGTAGTTTTATTAATAATAGTAAAAAATTAAAATAATTCACATTCAACTAGGAAATGAATATACAAATTATTGTACTGCCTTATGTGTATGTTTTTGATAGACTATTGATTGTTTATGACAAAAACAATAAGTTATATAGAATTTAACTGCATGACAAGAGCAAAAAGAGAGGGAATAAATGGAATTATTTTGTTGTAAGGCTCAATATTTTTCTGAAGTTGTATAATAACTCTAAGCAGTCTTTAAGGTTTAAATATGCACATAGAAATCTCCACAGGAATGAGTAAAAAAAAATCACAAATAATTCTGTGAAAAAGTCAATAAGAAGATAAAATGTGATATTGATTCAGGCAAAAGAAAGCAAGAAAAGAGGACCAAAAACAAGAGAACAGATTTACAAATAGAAAACAAATACTAAGATAATACAATTAAATCTAACCATATCAATAATTACAGTAAATGCAAATGAGCTAAACCCTTCAACTGAAAGGTAAAGATTGTTGGACTAGAATGAAAAGCCAACCGTAACCAAATTTTGATTATAAGATTTGTAATAATTTATATGCATGTTAAACATAAAAAGCGGACAGCTTGAAATTAAAAAGGTAGAAAAATACATCATGCAAACACTCACTGTAAGAAAACTGATGTCACTATATTAATGTTAAGCGAAATGTTATATAAAGTTTAAGAGTGTGTTAATGTTAAAAGGATCAATTCCTCAATTCCTCAAAAACACTAATTTTTTTTTTTTAGACAGAGTCTCCAGCTATCACTCTGGGTAGAATGCAATGGCGTCACAGCTCACAGCCACCTCCAACTCTTGGGCTCAAGCAATTCTCTCACCTCAGTTTTTCTAGTTTTAGTAGAGATGGGGTCTCATTTTAGCTCAGGCTGTTCTTGAACTTCTGAACTCAAGCAATCCACCCACCTGGGCCTCCCAGAGTGTTAGGATTACAGGCATTAGCCACCACACCTAGCTAATAATCCTAAATTCTTTTTTATTTATTAACTGAGCAGTAAAATATGTGAAGAAAAATTGACAAATCTAAAAGAAAAAATTATAAATTCACAAATTACAGCTAGATATTTTGAAAGCCCTCTCCCAGTAACTGATAAGCAAATAGAGAAAAAAAAAAACATGAGAATATAGAATATTCTAAAAACAATCAAGTTGGCGCAATTAATATTTTAGAGCACTCTCCCAACAACCAAAGAATATACACACATATATATTAAGTTGCACACTATTTTAAATTCCACATGAACTTTATTGCCACCCTGTAATATATTTTACATATACATGGAACATTCATCAAGATAGATAATATGCTGGGCCATGAAATAAGTCTAATGAAATGTTAAATGATCTAAATTACATATGATATGTCTACCAAATGTATAAAAATTAAATCGTATTTTCATTTTATTTTATTTTCACTTCAAAATATTAAGGTGGTACAAATATTTTGGTACACATAAAGCTTTTGGAATGGTTAAATCAGAGCTGTTCGTGTGCCCATCACTCAAATACTATTCATTATACCTGTTAGATAGATTTTTATTCCTCCTCTCTTCCAGTTCCCCTCTTCCTGATTTCTATTGGTTTTTGCTTTTCTCTGTGCCCATGGTATCCACTGATTAGTTGCCAATTATTAGGGAGTCACATCATGATTGTTTTTCCACTTCTGCGAGATTTCACTTAGGATAATGATATCTGGTTGCATCCAAGTTAGCAAAAGACATTAACTCAATCCTTCTCATGGCTGTGTAGTGCTCCATGATCTATATACACCGCATTTTGTTAATCTACTCGTGAACTGAAGGACACTTAAGCTTAATCCACATCTTCACTATTATGAATTTTGCTGCATTGAAGCACAGGTGTCTATTTGATACAACGACTTATTTTCCTTTGGGTACGTACCCAATAGTAGGACTATTGGATTGAATGGTAAGTCTTCATGTAGTTCTTTGAAGAATCTCCCTACTGCTTTCATAAAAGTTGTAATAATTTGCAGTCTCACCAACAGTGTATAAGCCTTTCTTTCTCTTTACATCCATGCCAGCATCTAATGTTTTTTGACTTTTTAATAATAACCATTCTGACAAGGGTTATGTGATTATCTCATTGTGGTTTTAATTTTCATTTCCTTCATGATTAGTGAAGGTTGAGAATCTTTTCATATGATTGTTGGCCATTTTTTCATTTTCTTTCAAAAGCTTCTGTTCATTTCTTTTGCCCACTTTTTAATGGGGTCTTTTGGTTTTTATCTTGCAGATTTCTTTGAGTTCTTTGTATATTCCAGATATTAGCCATTTTATCAGATGTATACATTTCAAATATTTTCTCTCATTCTGTAGGCTATTTGCTCTGTGAATTATTATTTTGCTGTGAAGAAGCCTTTTGATTTAATCAAATCCCATTTATGTGTTTTTTTTTTTTTTTTTGACGTTGCTGTTACTGCCTTTGGTGTATTAGTCATATTTTCTGTGCCAAAGCCAATGTATGGATGACTTTTTCTAGCTTTTTCTTCTAGAATTTTCACAGATTCCATTTAAGTCCTTTATCCATCTTGAATTAATTTTTCTAAGTGGTGAGACACAGGGGTCCTCTTTCATTCTTCTACATGTGGCTAATTTTCCTGGCACCATTTATTGAATAGGGCTTCCTTTCACCAGTGTATTTTATTGACTGCATTATTGAAGATCAGTTGGTGATAGGTAGATGGTTTTACATCTGGGTTCTTTGTTCTGTTCCATGGGTCTATGTCTCCATGTTTACACCAATACTATGCTGTTTGGGGCAACCTTATAGCCTTGTAGTATACTTTGAGATCTGCCACCATGATGCCTCCTGATATGTTGCTTTTTGATTAAGATTGCTTTGACACTTTTGGATTCAAAGTGAAGAATTATTTTTTCTAGATCTTGGAAATATGACATTGGTATTTTGATGGAGATTGTGTGAATCTAAATTTCTTTGGGCAATATAGACATTTTAACAGTGTTGATTCTGACTACACATGAGCATGCTGTATTTTTTCCATTTGTTTGTATCCTCTGTGATTTCTTTCCTCAGTATTTCCTACTTATCCTTGAAGAGATCTCCCACCCTCTTGGTCAAGTATATTCCTAAGGATTATCTTTGATGTGTAGTTATTATTAATGGTAGTGAGTCTTTGATTTGATTCTCAGATTGAGTGTTATTGTTAGACAGAAATGCTACTAATTTGTGTACATTGATTTTGTAACCTGAGACTTTGCTATATTTATTTATCAATACCAGGATTCTTTTGACGGATCTTTGGGATTTTCTAGATACTAGGTCATATCTTCAGTGAAAAGTGATAACTGGAAGTCCTCTTTTCCAATTTGAATACCTCTTATTTCTTTCCTCTGCCTAATTGCTCCAACTAGTACTTAAAATATTATGTTAAGTAGGAGTGACAGTGAACACCCTGGTGTTGTTCTAGGTCTTAGGGGAAATGCTTTCCACTTTTCCCCATTCAGTATGATGTTGGCTGTGGGTTTGTCATAAATGGCTTTTACAATTTTGAGAAATGTTTCTTCTATGCTTGGTTTGTTGAGGGTTTATATGATAAAAGGGTCATGGATTTAGTTGAATGTTCTTCCTCGATCTTTTGAGATAATTATGTGCTCTTTGTTTTTGCTTATCTTCAGGTTGTGAATTACATTTATTGATTTAAGTATATTGAAAAATCCTTGCACCCTGGGGTGAAACTCACTTGGTCATGGTGGATTATTTTTGTTATTTGAATTTTGCTAAAATTTTATTGAGGATTTTGCATCTATGTTCATAAGGCACATTGGTCTATAGTTTTCCTTTTTGGTTATATTCTTTCCTGGCTTTGGTGTCAAGGTGATTCTGGCTTAACAGAATGAATTTGAGAAGATTTCATCCTTTTTGATGTTATGGATTAATTTCTGCAGTATGGGTACCAGCTCCTTTTTGGATATTTGGCAAAATTTGGCTGTGAAATGCTCTGGTCAATGGGGTTTTGTTTTTGTTGTTGGGAGATTTTTTATTACTCCTTCTATCTTAATGCTCATTATTCACCTACTCATGAGTTCTATTACTTCCTGATTGATTCTGGAAGTTTGTGTTTCCAGGAATTTTTCCATTCCTTGTAGTTTTCCTAGTTTATGTGCATAGATAGTTTTGTAGTATTCACAGATAATGTTTGACATTTCTATGGTATCAATTGTAATCTTTCCTTTTTCATTTTTGATTGAGTCTATTTAGGCTCTTTCTCTTTTATTCCTGATTATCTAGCAAGAGGTCTTTCAGTTTTATTTATCTTTTCAAAGAACCAACTTTTGTTTCAATGAACCTTCATATAGTTTTTGTTTATTTTTCATTTCATTTAGTTCTACTCTGACATTTGATATTTCTTTTCTTTCACTGACTTTGGATTTGTTCTTTCTTTTTTAGTTCCTTGAAATGTGACATTAGGCTGTTAATTTGTGATCTTTCTTTTTAGGTAGGCATTTAAGGTTATGAATTTTCCCCTTAAAACTACTTTGCTAAATCTCATATATTTTGATATCTTGTGTCCCATTTGTTATTGAGTTCATGAATAGTTTTGATTTTTTTCTTTATTCCATTATTGACCCAGTAATTGTTCAGCAATAGGATGTTTAATTTTTATGAATTTGTATAGATTTGAGTGATCCTCTTGGGTTGATTTCTAGTTATATTCCACTGTGGTCTGAGAAGATACATGGTGTGATTTTAGTTATTTTGAATTTGAGACATAATCTATGGTCTAAGATATACTCAATCTTGGAGAATGTATTATATACTGCTGAGAAGAATGTATATTCAATAGTTTGGGGGGTAGACTGTTCAATATATGTCTGCCATTTGCTTTAAAGTGCAGTATTTCTTTATTTTCTGCTTTGATAATTTGTCCAACTCTGACAATGGGGTATTGAAGTACCTGGCACTAATGCCACTATTAATTTATTTGCTTAGCTATAGTAGCATTTGCATTTTATATCTGGGAGCACCTGTGTTAGGTGCACATGTATGTAGAGTTGTTATATCTTCTTGTAAATTGCCCTCTTTACCATTATATAATGGTCATCTTTGTCTTTTGCTACCACTGTTGATTTAAAGTCAATTTTACCGGTACCTGCTCTTTTTAAATTTCCATTTCCATGGAATTCTTTTTTTCTATCTTTTTACCTTGAGTCTGTGTGTATTCCTATGAGTTACACATGTTTCTTGGAGACAGCAGATATTTGGGTTATGCTTTTTCATCCATTCAGCTAGCCTATGGCTATTGATTGGAGCACTCAGGCCATTAACACTGAACAACAGAATAGATTTATGCTGCTCATCATGTTGAGAAGTACCTTTTTGCTTTGTTTTCCTCTAGTGCTATTGTTTTGCAAGATCTGTGAGCATTAACTTTTTTTGGATAATTTTACTCTGGTGGGTTTCTATTATGCTAATTTGCGTATAATACAGTTCTGAGTATTTACTACAGGACAGATCTGATCATAATAAATACCCCCTGTGTTTGCTTGCCTAGAAAAGCCTTTTATAGTTCCAGTAATTTTGAAAGTTTTTTTTTATAACATAAAATTATAGCCTAACATTTGTTCTCTTAAGAAGATTGAAGAAGGGGCCCCCAAATCTTCTGGTTTGTAAGGTTTTCACTGAGAAGTCTGCAGTTAGCTTGATGGGTTTTCCTTTGCAGCTTAGTTATTGATTTTTCTTTCTTGATACTTGTAGAATTTTGTCCCTCATTTTGAATTTGGCCAAGTTGAAGACTATGTGTTTTTGAGATGTGTCTATGAATCTTTCCTTGCATTTAATGACCGTCTTGTGTGTGGATGTTTTAATTTCTGGTGATACCAGGGAACTTTTCCCCAATAATTCCCTTGACTAGATTTTCACGATTTTTGCTCTTTCTTCTCTCTCAGGGAGATTTATGACTTATATTAGTTTGTTTCATATAGTCCTGTATCTCTCTAAGTTATTATTCAGTCTTTATTATTCTTTTTTCTGCCTATTTTATGACTGGGTAAAGTTAAGAGTCTTATCAAGCTTTCAGTTTCTTGTTTTTATTTGGTTTAAACTGTTGAAACTTTATGCTGTGTTTTGGAATTCTTGAAGTTCTATTATAACCTTTCCTATGTTGTCTAGCTCTTTATCAATATTTTTATTGAACTCCTGGGATATTCTCTTCAATTCCATTTATGTGCAAACCATATTCGGAATTCCATTGCTGTCATTTTGTCAATTTCCTTGTGATCAGAGTTCGTTACTATAGCTCCACTGTGATCCCTTGTGGGTGCCAAACCCTTTTTTTTTAATGTTGCCAAGATTCTTTTGCTGGTTTCTCATCATCCAAATTCTCTTCTCTCAACTCTGAGCTAATGGGTTTGTATGGCACCTGTTCTTTTAGAAGAATGGGAGGGCCATACTCTAGCATGTGTACCTCACAGGGGAGGGGCATGTGCACTAAGAGCCTATAGTGCTCCTGTTCTGTCATGTTCACCTGTGATTTCTGTAGTTTAAGATGATGCTGGATGATCTTTGTGGAGTGCTATGTTATCTCTCAGACCACTGTTCAAGTTGGAGGTTGGGTGAGACCCTTTCCTGGTAGAATGGCATTGTGAGGTATTGTTCTGCCCAAAGTCTCCTATAGAGGTGTCAGGAGGAGCTGATTAAGACTATCTAGGCAGTGGGTATGGGTAGCATGGCCATGGGCATTTGCTTGAACCAGGTCCAGGTATAACAGCAGCATGATCCTGAGAGATCCCCAGAGAAGGATTAAACCTGGGAGCAGTTCTTCTGGCCCAGTAGAAGTGCAGACACAGGGGTGTTGTCCTAGGGTCCATCTGCAATGCTGGAATCTTGGGGACAGTATGTAGGAGCTCTGGAGCCATGAGGGAAGAGCCCCCTGCACTTAGGCCCAAGAGCCTCAATTCTGAAACTGGACCTTTGGAGGTCAGGCCATGCAGGTGAAAAGCTTTTCTGAACTGGGGACTGCAGGGGTACAGCTGCACAGGTATCAGACTATTCTGCCTGCTTAAGACCATAGATATCAATTTCTAAAGCTGCGCGTCAGTTTCAGTGGCCCAGGAATAGTCAAATTCTGACCTCCTGAGACCCACTGTGGCAGTTATCCAAAGCGTCCCAGATCATGGCTGTGGCCTCTGTTCAGATCCCACCATGCTGGAAGGGGTACTCAGCTCCAACTCATAGGACAGGGAGCCAGGAATTGTGTCTGCTCCTTCCCCAGCCTGATGGGGTCAAGGCAAAGGATACTGTTGCAAAGCTGAGCCCCATGCAGACCTGACCCTGGGCACCTGAGGGCTCAGTATGATGTCACCTACAGAAACTGGAAATGGGCAGCCACCAGATATTTATTGCACCTGTTCTCCAGTGCAATGACTCTGCACAGACTCTAGGCAGCTGCTTGGTCATTCCAGAGGTCTACTGTGTTGAAGTGATCCCCCTCACAACTCAGGCCTCCATTCCTGCAGGGTGGGTGTGGTGCCACAGCATTCCATCCTACCAAACTTCCCCATGGGAGATGCCTCCACACAGGTCTCTTAGAGTTTCTTGAATGAATTTCCCTATCACCTGCTCCTTCATTCTGAATGCCCAAGTCATTTTTCTGGAGTTTTGTGATTTCCTTCTGAGATGAGCCATCTGCAGATGGACAACAGCCTGACACTTAGGATCCTCTCTTTGAGAGTGGTGTGCTTACGAGTGGTGTCCTTCTCGTCTGCATGTTTAGTCATGAATAATTCATGAATCAAAGAAGAAATCAGAGAGGAAAGTCAGAAAATGTTTTGAACTGAATAGCAATGAAAGAACAATGTATTAACCCTTGCGGGATATACCTAAAGTGTTGCTGGTGGAGAAATCTATAGTTTTAAATGACTATAGAGGAGTCCCTTCTTATCCATGGTTTTGCTTTTTGTGGTTTCAATTCCCCACAAACAACCATGGTTTGAAAGTCTTAAATGGAAAAATCAGGAAATAAATGAATCACAAGCTTTAAATTGTCCACTATTTTGAGTAGTCTGTGAAATTTCCTGTCATCCTCGCCTGTCCTGCATGGAATGTGAATCTTCCCTTTGTCCAACATATCCACACTGTGACCCAACCACCTGCTAGTCACTTAGTAGCCACATCTGTTGAAAGATTGAGAAACTACTGTATATATAAGGTACAGTACTATCTGAGATTTTAAGCTTCCAGTGGGAATCTTGGAATGTATTCCCCATAGAAAAGAGAGAAAAAGATAGACTACTAAATTAAAACTAAAAGTACAAAATCAATGATTTAAGCTTGTCTTTTAAGATGCTAGGAATACAGAACAAATTAAGTTTGTTAACTTGTTACAAATAATAATTTACATGGAAAATAAATAATAAAAAGTAAAACTAAAAAGACAAATTAAATGGACAAATGATAGATAAAAATCAATAAAGTCAAAAGTTGATTTTTCCAAATGGTTGGTAAAATTTATAAACCTCTAAGAACACTCATCAAGAAAAAAAGAAAAGAAAACTAATGAATGAAAGAGGGGACATCATGACATGAAAATGATACCTGGGAAATGTTATATAAAACTTAATATAATAAATTCAGTCACTTAGATTAAATGGATGGATTCCAGAGAAACAAAACCTACTTGTAACAATAAGAAATAGAAAATCTGAATAGCTTTATGCCAGTTAAAGAAATCGAATGCACAATTAAAATCTTTCCACAAGGAAAACCAAGCATAGCTGGTTTCAGTGGTAAATTCTATAAAATTGCATCATTCTTCAATAAATTCTTTCAGAAAATAAGGGAGGAAAGAGCACGCCCATGCTCATTTTATGCAGCCACCAAAACCCTGATTCCAAAGTCTAACAAAGAATTACAAATAAATTACATATCAATATCTCTAGTGAGCATAGATACAAAAATCCTTACAAATATTGGTAAATAGAATGCAGCTATACACATGAAGAGTATATATGTGTATATACATACACACACACAAACACACATGCATGTGCATTTGTGTACATATATATAAATGTTGTTTAGATGCAAAGTGCAATTTAACCCAGGAATTCAAAATTAGTTTAACATTGGAAAATCAATCAAAGTAATTCACAATATTCACAGAGTAAAAGAGAAAAAAAAAGTATACATTGTTACTTAAAAATAATGTATGAACAGAAGAAAGCATTAGAAGTATGTACATGAAAATGTTATCAATGATAACCTTTGGATAGTGTGATGTATGGCTGTGAGAATTGCTTTTTATCTGTGGTTTCTTGTATTTTCCAAGTGTACTGCAAAGAGTGTGTGATATTTTCTAATTATATGGGTGGAGGGTGTTGAGTAAGGCATCTGAATGTGCCTTGAAAGAGCCTGAAGCTCAGAGGGACACAGGCTTGTGATTAAAATGTTGGAGAGCCCTCTCAGACCAGAGGTGGGTCTAGGCATTTGTTGGAATTGTTTGGTCTTCAGGGAAGTGCCTTAAAAGTAGTCTGAGGTGGTAGAAAGTAAGCCTGTTGTTGATGGTGAAAATACGTAATCACCACAGTTAGATAGGCATGAGGAAATGTGGGGTTTTGTTTTCTTTCAGATTATTTAAGTTCAGTTTTATTGAACAAACAGATGGTTCTAAGTCTACTTCATATAAATCAGTTTCCTAAATGTCTTTCCCCAAACCCTCTCTCTGGCCCTTGGCTCATGCAGCAGAGCACACAAATCCTTCACTAGCTAAATTCTGAGTTTTTACCATTCTTGAAGAGGAAATCTCCCAACTAACAGAATTCTGAAGTTCTATTTTTTTTCTTTCCTTCCTTTCTCCCTTCCTCCGGCTCGTACCTTTTCTTCTCTTAACATTATATTATTCCAAGAGCTCACAACATTTTCAGCAAAACAAAAAATAAATTTCTAATAAAAAGAACAGCCAAATTAATAATAACCCAAATAGTGAATAATTAAGTTAAATTTACTAATTTGCAAGTGACATCTTAATGAAAATTTGCTTGATATTGTTGTAAATTCTCAACTTCCTTCAGAATGTCACTGGGGAAAAAATTCCTGAGTATTTTCTGATGAGAGAAAAGTTGTGTTAATCTGAATTAACTATGGTGGCGTTACCCTATCTACCAAAGTGAAGTTGTTTAGATGTAAACTGTATTTCTTCTTAAAATGTACTCTGTTTTTCTAATAGAAAATTACTGAGTAAAATAAAAACCCTTTCTAATTTGTGATACTGAACTCTCTGTTCTTGTCATCTGGAGGATGTTACATGTGTACCTGCCATTACCTTGGCAGCATCTAATCCTAAAAATCATTACCGTTTGGTTCTTGTTTATTCTGACGTGGCCATTCTTCAGTTAAGTGAGCAAACTCACATGCAGAATAAAACTGATGGTCTGTTCGCTATAGACCTTTTTCTTATTCTATGGAGAATTGGATACATTACAAACAGCAGCAATGTCTATTAACAGCATCACCTAATAGATCACCCATATCTTTACTCGTGCCAGGCTGAAACCTTAAATCAGAACATCTATGTCGGATATGGCATAGTATTTTGTGATGGGAACAAATTTTGAAAAGCAACTTTATTCCACTGAAAGGCATTTTCTGTAATGCTTTGATATGTAACTCTGACTGGAGCTCAGTATGCAATACATTCACCTCAACTCTCATGTCATATGCCAGGAAAACAGAATTATAAGACTCTCGTGTTATTTCAAATAGATTGAGTAATGTGCCAAGAGGAATTATACCTTAAAATCTTCTATTTCATTTTTCATAATAGGGCCTAGAGGAGAGAAATATTTTCTACTTGGCTATAAAATCATAATGAATATTTATTCAGCACTGTTTTCTTTTAGAAATTGTGTAAACTGTTTCATTTTCCCACATCATCTTGCATGGTACTCGGGTGTGTGTGTGTGTGTGTGTGTGTGTCTTTGCACGCACTGTCATAACCTATCTGGCCAAACGTGAACTGTCTCCAAAGATTAAGTGCACCTATTTTGAACTGGAGGCTGCATGCCATAATTTTTAGCTAACCCGTTTCCTTCTTAGTGAAAACAGAAATAAAAATATATTGTGCACACTTCATTGCTAGAGCCTTTGACCTCAGCTGCCTGTCTAGCTGAGACTGTGATGAATGCTTTGTGTCCCTTCATTTTTAATTGCTCATAAATTGTTATCCCACGAAACACAAAACTAGCCTTGTCCTCATTTTAGTTGGGGTTGGAGGTCATCCTAATAGTAATACAATTAAGGAGTGTCTTTGTGTGGGGGTGTGGGAGTGAGGAGGGCACTAGGGTTGCAGAAGAGGGGCAAAGAAATGTAGTAGTCTTTTCTAAGGAAAACACAAAGAAAATTCCTACTTTCAAGCAAAAAACATCACACATAGAGTAAATCATGCTTGTTTGACAATTGTGTCCAAAGTGCTTTGAAGGGCATTTCTGGATAGCAACAAAGGAAATGAATTATATTTTATGCTTGTGTTCAAGCAAAAATGTGTTTTTGTGATTCATGATGCAAAGTATAAATTAATTCCTTGAAAAAAAAATGTCTGGTTTCAGAAGCGCAGTCTAATCCCAGGTTGTTTTCAAAAGGGGCTGTGATTGTGAATCTAATGGCAGACGCTGGCCTTCAGCTTTGTGCCACTCTCTGTCACTCAGCAGCTCGTGGCAATTTCTCCAGCACACATCTGACGCCGGTGTGCCACGGATCTTTTCTGTGGGTTTTGCAGAGTCAGTCATTGTTTTCAATTATACTTCCTCCATTGCTCAGCAACTAAGGTATGACCTTAAACCGTCACGTTTCAAATATCAATGGAACTAAGCTTTGAATTTCTTTTCTCATTTGTGAAGACTGTCAAAACCAGAGATGATTATGTGCTTTCTTTATTCTGCCTAAAATAGAGTTTAAAGCCCAGCTAGTGGCCTATTGACTGGTTTTATTATTTTGATTAAACCAAACCAGAAGCAGCATGGTCTAAATAGAAACAGAATTGAACTTATACTGAGACCACGCCTTTCTTTTTTTTCCCATCCATTCTTCTTTTAATTTTAGACAAATGGTTTGGCTTCCCTCGTTTTAGAATTCTGTTTTCACCATGAAGGCTATCTGTAACAGTACGATCAAAACATTTCTGAATGTATATGAATCGTGCCCTATGATTGCACCAATGTACAGAATTATGATTCAATAAAATTATAAAAAAAAAAAGAAT